>NLAO01001773.1:0-55169 GCA_002370835.1 Metschnikowia continentalis | reverse complement strand
ACTATACTATATTATACTATACTATACTATACTATACTATACTATACTATACTATACTATACTATACTATACTATACTATACTATACTACAATATACTAAACCATACTATACTACACTATACTACACTACACTATACTAAACCATACTATACTACAATATACTACACTACACTACACTAAACCATACTACACTAAACCATACTACACTACACTAGAATAGACTATCCCACTTCACCGTATTAATTGGATGTAATGCCACTATACATGAATCTAGGGGAGATATGGTTAAAAGAAATATAATTGTTCAGTGATAACCTAGTGTCTGGTAGTGTTTAGTGTACTAGGGATAGCATTAGATGTATTCAGTGTGGTAGTTAGTAATGTTTAAGTGATCTTTGGACCTAGAGTTTCTGGGGTAGTAGTAAGTACTTAGTGTGAATACAAAAACAGTTAATGTGATTCATCTTGGTAAAATTCTTGGAGTCAGAAGAGTTAATTGGTATATAATTTGAAATGATGGCTAGTGTGTATATATTAAAGTTGTGGCTCATAACCATATGGATGGCTCATAACCATATAAATTGCTCATAACCATAGTGTTTCATATTCATATTCATATTCATTTATGAAAAAAAATTTTGATAAAGTGGCATTGATGGTTCTATTGGCTGGTTCATTTGAGATTATATTGAAAAGACTTTGGATTAAAGTAATGTGTTATCTGCAATACAACAGAATATAAAGAGATCAGTCCATGTCCTCGTAAACATCAGTACCTCCACACTAATTATTATTGGTGGGTTTGTTTTCGGGAGAAATCTTGCTATATCCTCCTTCAGTTGATATATATTTTTTTTGGTGGTGTTATAAAATAGTGGGGGCTTGTCCTTTTATATTGGGAGGAGCCTTCACATGATCAAAGTCACGTGTGTGACTGCGGTCTTAGAGAAGCAGCAAGTGGTGTTTTCTCAACATAGAATTAGACAAGTCTTATAAGGTTCCAAGGATCGTATGAATGCAGATTAGTATTTTAACTGGGTCTTGAAGTCAGAATTAGTCACGTTTGACTTCAGACAAGGTATCAAAAAGTCCACACCCAAAAGCAAGGAGTCCAAGGATTCCCAAGTATATACAGTGTTTTTCAAAACTCTTCAAACCAGCGCGACAGAATGGTTCAAACCAGTGCGGCAAAACGATTCAAACCACACTAGCAAAATTAAACAAACCAATACACATAACCCCTAACAAGTTGTTGCATATAGGATAACAAGGAAACCAGTTCAGTTTCAGTTTCGTCCGGTTTTCTTCCTTGATTGATACTGCAAGACTTCTGTCCCAAATGTAGTACCATATGTGGCAATCCTCCAGATTTAAAACTTCCGAATATCGAATTCTAATAAAAGTTGGTGTGAAACATTACGCCATTTGGTTTGAAAGACTGTGCGAAGGGGTACGAAACTTTTTGCTAGTGTGGTTTGAATCGTTTTACCGCGCTGGTTTGAATAGTTTTGAAAAACACTGTATAGAGGGATTCTGTTAGATCCACCATAGGCAGGGCCCTGTCTATGAAACTATTATGAAGCCTATGAAGCCTATGAAGCCTTTCAGCCCGATTGGTCAATGGCCATTGCAAATACTATGATGGTCTTTTCGAATATTCTGGAACAATCCTTACCATTATTCTAGTGGAGAGTTTCTCGATGTTTCTCTCAAAGTTATTTAAAGAGAGGAACCATCAACGAATACAAGATTAGGCTATTCACGTTATAAAGAAAATAACAGATTCCGCTCTAGGTTAAGCAGTATCACTAGTGACCACAAGATGGATTTCCTAGTACAGATTAGTAACACAACTAAGAATCTAAGAATGAATAAAGACATAAACCTTATTGATTATGGACTTAAAAATGGTAAAGTCTAATAAACATGGTGTACAAGGAATCCAATAAACCCGTACATCCGAAGTTTGCTACTACAGTGTTTTTCAAACCTATTCAAACCAGCGCGCCAAAATGATTCAAACCAAGAAGGCAAAATGGTTCAAACCACACTAGCAAAATTAAACAAACCAATAATTCAAAAAGTTTCGTACCCCTTCGCACCGCACAGTCTTTCAAACCAAATGGACAAGTTGTTGTATACAGGATAACACTGAAACCAGATCAGTTCAGCTCCGTCCGTTTTTCACTCTTGATTGGTACTTGATCCTTGATTGGTACTGCAAGACTTTTGTCCCAAATGTAGTACCATATGAGTCAATCCTCCAGATTTAAGATTTAAGATTTAAGATTTCAGAATATTGAATTCTAATAAAAGTGGGTGTGAAACATTACGCCATTTGGTTTAAAACATTTTGTCACGCCGGTTTGAATCGTTTTGTCGCGCTGGTTTGAATCGTTTTGAAAAACACTGTATGTGTTGAACTCGAGGCATCAGTACACGTGAGGGTACTGCAAGTTCAAGTGACTGTATACAGATGAAACAATGTTGGGGTCTCTAGGTCTTGTCTAGGGTTTGTCTAGCTCTCATCTAGGATTTGTCTAGCTCTAGGGTTTGTCTAGCTCTGGCCATTGTCTTGGGAAAAGACAATTAAGGCAGCGAGTTTGAAGACAGAGAGATGGAGCATATAAGAATGGATGTGAATATTCTTATGGGAGATTATCGAATCAGAGGTATAAGATACAAGGATCTCCAGGTATAGTTAGATACAGATAAGAATATAAGCAACAGAGATGATCACTGAAGTCCCTCACTTAAGAGACTTATTGAAGTTCCTCACTTAAGAGACTTATTGAAGTCTAACATGATAATCGTTCTAGAATATGGGAGTGTATATCACAATTCACTCTGTGGACCGATAGGTGTGACTACACTACACATGATGGTACGAATTACTTCTTAACTATTGTTGATCACCATACAAGATATGTTGACGGTATGGCTTTAAGACAGAAAAGTGAAGCAGGCTTCTGGATATAGAAATTCATACTCCAAAGTCAAACAAAGTTTCAGAAACGGTACTACGAAACGGTACTACACAACAGAATTGAGATCGGACAATGGGGTGAATTTAGGAGCTATTTACTATTCCTCATGCTTCACATCAAAAGGGTTTAGTTGAAAGAATGTATCGGACTCTTTAAAGCAAGATGAGATGTCTACTTACGAATGCAAAGCTACCAATTAATTTCTGGCCCAAGGTACTCCTCTAAGCAGTGCGGACTATCAATTGGACACCTTCGAAGGGGATAAACTACCAACGGCCAGTTGATTTGTGGAACGAATATGCCCAACGAGAGCAGTCCAAACAGCGCCATTGCATCTGACGACATAGAACTGGCGTTCATGGTATCATTCATCCGTGTCGTCAGATTCAGTTTCTGCTGCTCCTCTTTACAGCGGCGAAACACTTCTAACTGCTTTTCGGTGTAGTCGAGGTACTCACATTGGGTATTGTGACCATCATCATCAGTGAAGAGATCGAAGTTCGGGTCGTTGGTGTATGCCACGATACCAACTCCTAGAGTTGCTTCCAAGTTCAGCTCCAGGGCAGTGTCTTGCCTATATCTAAGGGACGCAGTACAAAGACATGCTACTCGGTTATACTCCCAACAGGCAAGAAAGATATTTGAATCAAATGATATCAATCACGAGTGACTAGAATATCACGGACTTTCCAGTACAGATCCGTAACACATATAACAATTCCTAAGAACAACAATGACTACTACCGTCCCAAGGCTCTTGGAGTTATTAAGGAACAATGACATAACCGTTCCCAAATATGACAGTGTTTACTATAACGCTGAACAGCTATGGGTGCTCTTACTTGAGATGCACTTGGAGCAGGTGTGGGTGACTTTGTTGGTGACTTTGTGGGTGACTTTGTTGGTGACTTTGTGAGTGACCTTGTTGGTGACTTTGTGAGTGACCTTGTGGGTGACTTTGTGGGTGACTTTGTGGGTGAATTTGTGAGCTCACACACCACTTCTGGAGACAAATCTATTACCCATGGTACTTCTGGACACGATAACTCTACTCCCCATGGTAATTATGGAGACAACTCTACTCCCCATGGTACTTCTGGAGACACCTCTATTCCCTATGGTACTTGAGACAGCTCGTTCCCAAGTGGTACTGTGAGAAATTCTAGTGCTAGTGACAGAACACTACCGGATGCTTCCTTCAAAGATTACCCTACACACGTACTTTACCAGACAAGTATTCAAGCAAAAAAAATAGTAAACCATTTTTGAATTACCCGTCTCTCTAACTTTAATTCTTATTACCTTATCTCTTTCGAGACATTATTCTATATCTGTATTTTCAAGATTCGTTCTCTCCCAGATCAGACCCCTAAATCATTCTAATCAATGCTTGCTCGAGGAATTGAATCCCAAAGGTAGAATTTCATTAATTAATTTTATGGATTAGGATCAGTATGGAGTAGGATCATTATGGAGTAGGATCAGTATGTAGTGGCAACGGCTCGATTTCGTTTCCGTGTTTTTTTTTTCTGGATCTCGTTGCTTTTCCATATCAGTCGTTGGAAATACGATAACCACATTATGTTGTTCCGGGCCTTGGGGTGTATCCGGATCTGGCGTCTTTTGAACTTGACCACCGGTACCAATATCATCTTGAGGGCGTGCCAATCGGCCATTCCACAGTTGTTAATGTGGGCATTTTCGTGATGTGTTTCTGGGTGAGCTTCTCCATTATCGGTGTGCAGTCATTCAAGTCGTCTCTTTCTAGACACTGTGTGTGGACCAACCCCAGTGACCCCACCGAAACATACACCAATTCGAATTTGTTCTGTGGTGCATATCTCGGCATCGATAGGATCAGTATGTAGTAGGATCAGTATGTAGTATATAGCCGAATATGGGATAGACGAATATGGTAATGCATATTAATATGATGATAATAAGACATAGTAGAATGAAGATGTATAATGGAATAATGGTATGGTATACTCTAGGGTGGAATGAAGATGTAGAATGGAATGATAGTGGTATATTCTTGGACGGAATGATAGTGATATATTCTTGAACGGAATGATAGTGGTATATTCTTGGACGGAATGATGGCATATTCTTGGACGGAATGATGGCATATTCTTGGACGGAATGATGGCATATTCTTGGACGGAATGAAGAGGTATACTCTTGGACGGAATGATAGTGGTATACTCTTGAGTGGAAAGTGCAGGACAGGGGAAAGATTAGTGTCGAGCCAAACCACACCTTTATTTACTGACCCTCCCAGAGAGCTCCAAGTCCCAAATATTCCAATCATACCAGAGCAAAGGTGGGAAAATGGTGCAGATATGCCAGATGGCATGGGCATCTAGGAGGTCGAACCAGGGCTCGAAATCGTTGACTTCGAAGTAGAGTGCACATAAAAGGTATATGTTCAACAAGATGGGGATCAAAGGCACGATTTTCGGAGTCTTGATCCCCAAAAGCAGCATTTTATCCACAAGTCGCCGCTCATAAGGGTCCGTGTATACACGAAGACTGGCATGGAACACCTTATTCATGCGCACACTATGCAGTACCCATAAGGTAAGGGACAAAATGCCCATCAAAATGCTGAATTTCATATTGTAATCATAATCCCAGTGATGGAGAAGTCGTGTATAGTGGGCAAAAAGCATAATCACCACCAAGGCCTGGAAGAGGCGTCTCCATTTCGGGTTTTCGTGCATATTAAAGTACCGCACCGCTATAGCATTGAAATTAGCAACCACCATGGACCCAGCTCCAAGGTAATCCATGGTTTCCGACACTTTCGTATCTCGGATATGGAAAACAGTACTGAAAAACCATCCCAACACCAGGAGACCCAGCAAGATGCAGTACTGAAGGGCCATAGTGGCTTTCGAAGCATTATGCAGTCTGTGGGCATTATAATAGGCCACCATTTTCACCAAACTCATATAGTTCACATATAAATTGGCCACGGAAAACACCGCCAGAAAAAACTCCGTCATACCTGCCAACCGGCGAAATGGCCACTTGCCATAGAACTTGACTACAGGAAGCCCTTCCTGTTTCCGCCTGGAATGCACGATTTGCTGGCACTTATAATTACAATCCAGAGCACAGTCCCAATGGAACACAAGCTGCGCCACCGGGTTTATGGAGTTCCGCGAGTAGAGCTCGATCAAGTCGTCGATGGCATCCACTTTTCCCGCTATGGGGCCAAACGATATGCTGTGGCCTGCTTCGGTGTGCACATGGGTATCTCTAGGACAAAGCACCAGCTCGCATTCAAGACAGCATTCATTGAAGACCGGGAGCCTGTCGCCCATGGACGCGAGACTGGTGCCTATTAGGACGAAAAGGGAAAAGCGCCAGGTCATGAAGAGGGCCAAGGTGAGTTTGACAAGGAAATAACAGCGCAGGTAGATCACGTGAGAATATAGTGTCACGTGAAAGTCACGTGACCCGGTTGTGGTTCTAGAAAAGACAAATTAAATAGGGATAAACAAATAGGGACAAAAAAAAAAAAGACGGGTTTTTAATTCCATTATTATTGATTAGTCACTGATTGGTTCATTATAATATCTCTAACTAATCTATCTAATTTTGTCTGTCCAGTTTCTGTCTCATTTCATCTTCGTCTAATTTCGTCTTTGTCTCACTTGTCTATTTTTGTCAAATTTCGTCTGTTTCAGGGTGTTTTATTTTTGACTGAAAATTTCACCGTCTATTTTTCGCGCGGTACCTAAACCTCTGCTTAAAAAATGGAACGGTAAAAATGGTAAAAATGGACCAATAAAAAGGGACCAGAAAAAAATGGACCGGTAAAAATGAAACGGTTATATCACTCACCAGTACCCCTACTGAGTGTTGAGTGCTGAGTGTCCCAAGTGTTAGCGAGTGTGCACCTGCACTACTGCTCCACTCCTTCGTCTTCTTTTCTCAGTGTCAGTGTCAGTCTCTGCCAGTCTCAGTCCCAGTCCCAGTCAGTCTCAGTTCCAGTCAGTCTCAGTCTCTGCCTGTGACTCTGACCATGTAACCGGAATATGACCAGCCATTGATACTGACTCACTGACTCACTGATTCACGCAATGGCCACGTTAAATTCCAGTTGATGCTGTTGTCGTAATCAAATGTGTGGATGGTCTTGTGGATTGTCTTTTGGAGGGTCTTGTGGTTGGTCTTGAGGAGTCTTGTGGATGGTCTTCAGAATCAATGGGTTTTGGTGTTGGAGTCGTGCAGTCAAAGTGGCACCGTCAAAGTCCACAGTGAACGTCTCAATCTCAGTTCCAGCAGAGACTGATCCATAATCAAGTATACTCCAAAAGCAGAGCCTATAAGTATTCCCATGATCCCAATAGTCTATGAGACTAGAAGAAATGTTTCATGGAGAACTCATGGATCCAAAGAACATCTTATTCACAAAAAAAGACCAGGACACTGATCCTCCCAAGCCCCGATACATGCGATGTTCAAACGAAACACCAAGGAGGGGATCTTCTCCGGAAGCAACTCGACGCCCAGTTCCTTGTGTGATGTATTGGTAATCACATCCTTTAAACACTCTCAGTTCCATTTCAGTTTCAGTTTCAGTCTTATTGTCTTCTAGAATCTGAAATAGTCTCAAAATTGGAGCAGTTTCAGAGATAAAGTAGTTTTGAAATCTGAAACAGCCTTAATCAAGTAGTCTGAAATCGACAGTTCCACATTCCAATCAGCGCAATCCTAACACTTTCATCAGCCAGCCGTTTCTCCTCTGACAGTCTTTATCTGAACAATTTCAAAATGTAGAGCACCAGCCCTTTAAGTCGAGTGTCACATTTTAAACATTAGTCTGGAACAGTCATCATCTAAGCAATAGGACCTGTATTCTGGAACCTGAACAATCCTAGGACCTGAACAATCTCAAATCTGATAGCTCCATTCACAAGATCTTATCTCCAAAGTAATATTTCTAGGATGCTGAAATTCCGGACATCACAGCAGTATACTTTGAGCCAAATCAATCCATTGGGTGTGTTTTTAAAGGTATGATGGAAAACAATCCTGGCCCTATCATGCCATTTAGACAAGACCCCACTAGTCCAGATTATAGAAGTAGATAAGATCCACTAGTTTAGATCATAGAATTAGACAAGAGTCGGAATCTGAGTGTCTAATTGAAATCGTATGATTAGACACTGGATTGTCTAAAACAGCCTTAAATCAAAAGTCTCAGAAATCATAATGGATGGTTTGAACCAATCTTGAAAAGTATACCATTTCATAAAAAATGGCGTAAGATCATGCTAATCATCCCACGTGTGTTGTCATTGAAGAGATCTTCACCCGATTTGACCAGCCACGTTTGAAGTGGTTCCATAGTATAAAGTAAATGGCCCACACTTTTTTTCCTTGATGATAAATCCTTTGATGATAAATCTTTTGATGGTGAATTCCTTGATGATGATTCCTTGATGATGATTCCTTGACGATGATTCCTTGATGGTGAATTCCTTGATGGTGAATTCCTTGATAGTGAATTCCTTGATGATGATTCCTTGATGATAAATTCCTTGAAATTTCACCTGAAACAAGAGAAACTGTTTCACCCAACCTGACTCTTAATTGTCACTGAAACAAATGAAACTGACGAGGACATGAGACGAAAACCTCCTAGGTTTGATTATGTCAGGCTCTTTTACCCCCACTGAGCTTGAGTCTCTTGTTCATGAAGTAGATAGATGTATCAACAGAAAGGCATTGTAAGCTTATGACTGACAATCAAAGCCCATAATATCCGTGGATATACCCATTCGACTAGACTCAATATAATCTCCAATTCTTAATGTTAGTTAGAATCAAGAATAAATGCATTGCCTTGAACCAGGAAAATGGTTGGGTTGAAAATGACTTGGTGCTCCACACCAGCTTTCTCGGTACTAAGACCCACGTAGTGTAGTATTTAGGAACATTCAGGAATCTTAGGGGTATACGATAACTCACCAGGAGTTTCTGATCCTAATCCTATAAGATATGCTGAAAACCCGTACACTAGGACCTAGCTGATCCTAATCCTATAAGATATGCTGAAAACCCGTACACTAGGACCTAGACCCTTTGATCCCAACCAATTCCCAATCCTAGTCAATCCTCCGATATGATCACCTTGATTGTTTAATCACTGGGTACTGATGTATTGGGAACTTGAGCCACTTTTCTCACCTGATCCTGTTTCTATTTTTCCAGGCTCAACTTCTCACCAAATAATCTTTAAACTGTGCGACCCACTATTAAGCCACTTAGTCAAATTAGGCATCTTCTCAATAGTTTCAATTTTCACCAAAAGAAAAACGGATATTTGGTCACATCACAATTTCTTATCTCCGAATGTCAATATTAAGCCTGGACTTTTTTCTCCAAAAGATTTATTCATCTTGTGTCCCTGAGTTCTGATTGCCTGAGTCAAATATTGGTCCACTCTTATTCTCACATTCAGGTTTCGACTCCCACATTTTTCATTTGGCCAGTTCCACATTTTCAATCTAGACACGCCCTCATTTTCAATTTGGACGGTTCCACATCTTCAATTTAGCGACACCCACAGTTTCAATCTGCATCTCACCCCCTCATCTAAAAATACTTCTCAACTGTTCACTATTGTCCCTGGTATTTTCAGGTCTCAAAATCGCCTGACGGGCACGCCTGAGACCGGGTAACATATTGTTTGGGAAGAATCGGCTGAGAATGGCTGAAAATGACTGAGAATGGCTGAAAATGACTGAGAATGGCTGAAAATGACTGAGAATGGCTGAGAATGACTGGTTTGGCTGAATCGGCTGAGAATGAGAATTGACTGGGCTGTGATGTCTAATTGTATGCGACTGTATGAGAACGGTGAAAATTGTAACAATTGTTAGAATGACAATTGTGAAGATGAAATTGTATTTATTAGTCGAGCTTGTTTCCTTTGCAGAATTTCTTGACCTTGTTCTTCGAGATTGTTCAAAGTTACCCACTCTTTTCCACTTTCTTCACATCCTTCTCTATCCCTCACTTTTTATTTCCTGTCTTTCTTTTTCTTTATTCTCCCTTCTCATTCTCCCTTCTCCACCTTCTCTTCCGTCCTCCCTATTCACCTCTTCCCCATTCACCTTCTTCCCGTCCCGTCCCTTCCCTTCTTTATTGTTCATTCTTTTGCTTCTTCTCCTGGGGATCTGCGGTCATGCGATTGGCGGCACGGCGGGCTTCGGAGGGCTATTGTGGGGGCATTGTTAGGCGTGGATTCCACATGTGCATTGCGCAGCCTCGCGAAGCCAGCACTTTATTGTGGCAGGCCAGTTTGGGCGCGGGTGCGAGGTGCGAGGTGCGAGGTGCGAGGTGCGAGGTGCGAGGTGCGAACTGAACTGAACTGAACTGAACTGAACTGAACTGAATCCAAACAAGACGTAGGCCGGAGGCACGGGTTTCGTATCTGCAGTAGATCTTATGTCTACCCCTAACATCGAGATGAGCCTGAATGCTAGACATTCCATGTGTCCCTAGAATGCTGTGTGTTGGAACAACTTTCGGAAATCTCTAGACAATACTCCTTGAGATGAGTTGTATTGGTTTTCCATCTTATAGGATTGGCTGGAGGAGATTGGGATGGTTTTGACCAATGGCTTGTCTCTGAATGGTGTTTTGGTGAGTAGGAATCCCGCTCACGGAGTGCATATAGCCACCGTATTTCAACGCGTGCGTGCATATACGCGGAGGGCCGGCATGCGGACCAAGAAAAGAAACTAGGTCATGTGCATTTCGTGCGCTCCTATTCGCTAGCTGTCGCTCCTGCAGATGCACTCTCCTCACACATATGCAATGCATTGAAAGATCAAGGTGCCAAACTGGTCCAGCTCCAAAACCTCAGATCTCCAATACTGCCACTTTACCCAATCCCACGCCAGTCCAAATCCACAATCACTCTAAAGAACACAAAAGAACAAAGTATCCATAGTGTCTATGGTCAATATGACCTTTTGTTCCAACTTGATTTTTCGGCCCCCCGGTACGTGCACATAGCATAAAAAGGAACCAAGATCGCACGGTCATGGTCCGTCACTCTGATAATGCCCTTTCAATAGCAACGTTCCTTTATAGGGAAACCTAAACGCGGAGAATACTGACGTCATGCCAATTCTTATGTTCGGACACAGCAGACACCGTGGCCGACAACCCCTAACACTGACCCTCATATAGTTAGTAGATAGCACCCCCCGCATCCATTACATCACCCATTCTCCTATTCCAAGATTAACACAAGCAACACGATTAACAAGCAACAGAATTAACAAGCAACACAATTAACACAAGTAGTCCATTATATTATCAAATCGAGATATTTGAATCCCGTACCGGCCAATTTTATTACCCCTCTCCTTGCCCCCTTCCCCTAAAGTCTAGAGAGACACCCTTAGTAGACATGCATCAATGGTATGTAGATTGTAAGGGTATGGCTAGAGTGGTATGTGAAGGACATACGTCATCGATATATATGCTGTCAATAGTTGTAAGAAATGTATGATAAGGACGACAATGACGAGGGTAGGGATCAAGGCTATTTATGCCTGACTAGGGAGACAGAGCAAGGAGGTCTGTTTCAGAAGCGTTTCATGCGAAATTCAGATGGCAGATCTTGAGAGTCCACAAAAGCGGCAAATCGCCTTCTCTGATTGGCCATACATAGAAAACCTTGCATAAATCTAAAACACGTAAACAATTGGAGTGGTGTCCATAAAATCCGCATTCACATCTCACCAAGATCCAGAGCTTTTGGTGCCTCCGCTCTAGTCGCTTTATGCGCTGTAAGTTTTCGAAGGCCAAATTCGCATGCTTCCCACCTCGCCAGGTCCTGCACAAGCTGCACTCAGTGGCAAACCTGACGCATGGGTTTGCGCGCCATTCTGCCGCTATACACCATCGATCGCCAGTGCCCAATGAGAGCCAAACAAACATACAGCCGAATGAATAGGGACAAACAACACCTATGGAAAGCCGGCGGTACCGTGATTGAGTAATTGGGATTCGGGGGGTTTTTTTTTTCACGTGTTCATATTATCCTTCATACAATGAACTCCAATATATATTCAATCAATGTGTGGTGGTAGTTCAAGGGATTGAGGTAATGGGGTGGATTGACAGAAACAGGGTTTTGGATTGACGTGACTGGGAAGAATTTGAGTGGAATTTTAAAGTGCCCGAAGGGAGAGGCATGCATTCGAATTGCGAAGTAAGAGACTCAAATTAAACCATTCCAACCTAGGGAGGGATTGCAATTTTTGGGGGCGGGAGGTCTTTGGGCGTTGGGCTTTGGGGGTGTTCCTTATTAAACAATCCTGATAGGCCCAAATAAAGTTGGCTCATGCATCCTCCTCGAGCTGCTGTTGTATTGTGCTCCTGTTGTCTGTTTTTGGAGAGGCAATATTAGAGACCTAAAGGACATAACGGGGGTGTGCATGAGTCCGGTACATAGGCGGATTGCATGCAAGCCGTGCGCATTGTTTTTCATTTTTTGCCGCTCTTCAGGCCTTCCAGTCTGTGCGGTGCTGCATGTTGAGGCATTTTTTTTTCCCACGCCTGTTTTTTTTTTTCATGCATGAAATTTCAAATTATATTTTAAGAGCCCAACCTCCGGAATTTCCAACCTCCTTTATTTTTGCCTTCTTATCTTTATTTCCCAAATCCCTAACTATCTCATTCCTGCAAATACACTAGTGATCACTGGCACCTTCCTCTTGATTAGGCAATATCCATAAAATTACTTTTCTCACTGACTACTAGGGATTGAGCTCCTTTTATACTTGACTTGCCACTGTACCCCAATGCTACCTTGTACACAAAACAAACCTGAAACGATGACACAAAAACAGAGCGCCCGCATGACGAGCACAAACACAACTGCCACAAAAGCAGAGTTTACGAATACGAATATAAATACCGACCCTACGCCGCAGTTCAGGGATAAGGAGTCTGGCGCAACCCTTAGTGCCCAAACCTCTACACTGTCAAATGCATCCAGGAAAAGAAAAATATGCCATGTGGACAGTTCCGACAAAATAGACCCCGTGGAGAAACTCTTGAGCTTGACTTACTCCAATAACGACCTCCTCGTACAATTGAACGAAAGTGAGTCGCAGAAGAATGAGGCCCAGGCCCAGGCCTCGGAGTGTGCATCCGAAGAACCCGCCCTGCACCCTATTTCTTATACCTACAGCAAGATGATGAACGATAGCCTCCGCAGACACTACTCGAAGCTCCGCCGGTCGCAGATGGAAATCCATAACGATAATTCGTCATTTCTGATTTTGACCAAACCTCACTATGGTGAGTCCGATCATGTGACCACTGATCACGCGGGTCAGCGTCACGTGCCGCGCCCCCGTACACCACATATTCCGTTCTTCAAAAACGTCAACTTCAACTCTAGCCCCGCATTGGGTTACAAACTTGAAGACTATATCCACTACGACGATGACGAAAACGATGATCCTTTGACCACCGACAGCGAGCCTTTGCATACTGATACCGAGGAAGAACTGGGTTCACCTACGGATCCTGCACACGCCGCCAAGCGGTCGTGCTCGAGCCAATTACTGGCAAAGATGTCGTTTCACTACCGACAAAACGATAACTTCAATTTCTCGTTGACGGGCGAAAAGAAGGACGGGCCCAATGATGCGTTCAAGTTCCTTAATAAACGGTCGGTCATTTCGGGCAAAGCCAGCGAGATGATCGGCACGTCTAACTTCTTGGTCAGCGACTTTTTCTTTTGACCTAGCTTTGCATCTTTTTACTTCTTCTGCTGGCCACGCGTAGTGTTTTAATAAATGTTCCCCAAATGCTCTCGGACTGTATATAGCCCGTTATAAATAGGTACACATCATTATACATAAATACTTATGTTATATATAGGACTACATCGGCTACCACATGAGAAAAAAACCCGTACCATACAATCAATCGTATATAAAAACCCGTACACCCCAACATTACATGCAGAAACCACTACACCACACCGATTCGCACCCGCCACGTACGCAACCGTACACCCAGACGTGCTACCACCTCCTAGCAACACCAGCTACCGCTGTACACCAGCATCTAGCAACACTGTTTCACATACAGTTTGAACATCCGGTGGCCATTCCCGCTAAAGCGCAATTATAAGGCGCAAAATTAAGCGCAATCAAAGCGCAATTACCCTTCTATACTCGCCATGACCTTCCTCCACCTTATCTACGCCTACCTCCTAGGTGGCGTGACCTTCATCCCGGCGGCAATTGCCGTCTTTATATACCTCCATCCGAAAAAAGCAGCCAAAAACGGTGAAATCCCGCTCAGAGCGGGTCTGATCGAGGAGTCACGTGACTCCGGCCTCAACACCTTCAAGCAAGGCTGGATTGTGGTGACCCACGAGGAGTTGGAGTCGCAGGATGATATTTCCGGGCGGGCCGAAGCCGTAGGCGATACCCCCGAGGCCAAGTCGGCCTATTCATCGCTCTATAAGTTGGTCACCAACACAAAAGTGGCGGTCCGAGCCGAGAAACGGGACCCCGAGGGTTCTGTTGGCGACGCCAATGAACACGCGTTCAAGGAGGACACGTTCACGTTACGGGAGCCCGCGGGGGCTGATTCGGGGGATCTGGAGCTGATCCGAAGTCTGGCTCAAGATCAACCCCGAGACCAGGTTGGGGAACATTCTCGTGATACCCGAGAACAGGACTATGAAAAGTCCCGAGATGGCCAAGATGTTCGGGATGCCCGAGATGTCCGAGATGTCCGAGATGTCCGAGATGTTCGGGATGCCCGAGAAGGACAGATTCGGCCAGCCGAAGTCCATGATAGTCCCATTCCCAGTTCAAACACAACGCCTGCGTCTGCCCCCTCCAAGAAACACCGGTACTATGCCGTGTTGAAACATGGCAACTTGTTCCTTTATAAGAATGAGCGCATGCAGGACGTCAAGCACGTGATTGTGTTGCACAACCACATCGTCACGCTTTGGCCCCGCAACTTGTCTGAAGCCTCTCTCTTCACCAAGTATTCGCTGATTGCATTGCTCAAGTCCGACTGGAGCCGGGCCCGGAGACTCTCGGAAAACCGTTCCGAATCCGGCAGTGATTGGCATTCCGGGAAGGTCACTACGCAGGACGTGCTTGACCATACCAGCGGGCTCCTGGCTCCACCCGGCGCCATTTTCATCTATACCGACTATAACATGGACAAGGAGGATTGGTATTTTGCGCTTATTCGGGCGACCAAGACTGCACACTACGCGACGCCGGCATTGGACCCATCGGTATATGCAGAGACGCTCCATTTCCCCACGGCCAATAGCATCAAATTGATCCAGGCGCTTTATAGTTCTGAGGGCCAATTACAGACGAAATGGCTCAACTCGATATTGGGCAGGCTTTTCCTCTCTTTGCAGAAAACCGACATTATGCAGGACTACCTCACGCTAAAGATCGAGAAGAAGTTGAACAAGATCAAAACTCCTGGCTTTTTGGACAAGTTCCAGATCATCCGCGTGGATGCAGGTGATTCTGCCCCTCTCATCAGTTACCCCGTCCTAAAAGAAATGAATCCGGAGGGGAATCTCTTGGTGTCTTTCGACATGCACTATTCCGGAGGTCTCTCCATGCAGTTGGCCACCAAAGTCAATATCAACCTCGGGTCCCGGTTCAAAACCCGAGAGGTGGACGTGTTACTCTCGATCACCTTCGAGAAAATCTCCGGGCCAATGCTTATACGCATGAAACCACCTCCGTCTACCAGAATCTGGTATACGTTTGAGAGCGAACCACAGATGGCCATCAAAATTGAGCCGGTGATATCCTCTCGACTGATGTCCTATGGAGTCATCACCAATACCATCGAGAAAAAATTCAAGGATGCCATCAAGGAGTCGTTGGTGTTTCCGCATTGGGACGATATCGTCTTTTATAGTGCCAAGGACGAGATGTACCGAGGAGGTCTCTGGGACAAGTCCGTAAGGCCAACGGAGACAGAGTTAGGAAATGACGCAGAAAAGGAAGGAGGCACTGACGGTGCAGATAAGAATGATACCAAGGTTGGAGAAACAATCGAAGGGAAGAAGGGGGATGGAGAGGAACTGGAGCGGCTGGAAGATGTGTCGTCTGTTTTCACGGCTGGAAGCGACGATGCTATGAGCTTCTCGTCTGCAACTGCAGCTCGTTCTAAGGCCCGGATCTCTGCCACACTCAATGACCTTTCCAAGAGGTTAAGAAAACCAAAGTCCGCGTCCACACTTGGGGTGGATGAAACCAGCATTCTATCCGACGGATCAGAGGTGCAGCTGGTCACACTGACACAAACCAGTCTGGTTCATCTGAATCAGGGGAGTCTGGTAAATCTGACCAATCAAGGAAATACGAACCTGGGGCTGATTAGTCAAGAAAAAACTCTGGGGCTGGAACCTGTTTATACAGGAACCATTCGAAAGATCGGCAGTTGGTACAATAAACCAAACAAACCACCTGCTTCTCCGCTGGGAACTCCATATGTTGCTCCCGAAATGATCACTAATCGGAGACCCCGGAAACAGTCGCTGGCAACGCTCAACTCGGACCCAGACAGAGTTGAACGGGTTGAACGGACTGAGAGGATGGAACGGACTGAAAAGCTCGATAAGCCCGAAATTCCAGGATACGATTTCGGGTCCAATTTGTTATCCGATGACCGTATCGCCAATACAATTGATGTGCAGTCGACACCTACTTCCACCAAAGCCCGTCGCAAACCTCCACCAGACTCGCCTGTGTCTTCATTGGGGAACGGCTCGTTACACCAGCCATAAGTTCCCAAATTCAACCTAAAATTCAATCAATATCTCATATTAATAGATTCCAAATAGTAGATCTTTCAGAACAAGATCCATTTGATTATAACCAGAGTATTTCTTAAAAGCTGACGTGTAAAGAATAATGTTAGGCCACTATAGACAAGACAGGATCCTTGGAGTTAATATTCAAGTCCACGTCGTCAAAAGATGGCCATTTACAAACAATAACAAACCATATAAAAGGATTTCCTGACACGATATCATATGCACACTCATTTCCATTGTTAAAGTTCTGAGCTTTACTCTCACCCTCCCCTCGAAACTTCTCCAAGGAGCTCACATTCTTCCTGGATAAATCATCAACGCTTAATTAATTTGGTACCAGGCTTTCTGCAATTTGGATGTAAGGAACTGCATATAACAATTGCCAGTGTCATGTGATGCTTCTGTAGTAATTTGACCTCACCAAGCAAGTTGTAAGTGAATTTGCCTTGACGTAGTCTCCAATTTATTCAGTTTGTCAAGCCTCTACGGCTTGTCCCGTCTCTCCATTCTCTCCAGTTTCTCCAGTTTGTCCAGGAGCCAACCATGTCTGCTATTAAAACCAAGATATTCTCCGAAATGAAAAAGATCCAAGCCAAAACTATTCCTCCTTTGTTAGCAGGAAAAGATGTGCTGGGAGCAGCAAAGACCGGATCCGGAAAGACGCTAGTTTTCTTGTTACCAGCTATTGAATTGCTGTACTCTTTAAACTTCAAACTAAGAAATGGGACTCGTGTTATTGTGATGTTCCCAACTGGAAAGGTAGCCTTTTAAATTTTTGTAGTTGCTCATGAGTTGATGACTAATTACTCCAAACATTTAGAAAAGTCATTGGAGGAGCAAACAGAAGAAAAAAGACCGAAAAATTGACCAAGTGTGTGAATTTGAGTCTCTGCAATCCTTCCAATTTCTCCAGTCTCTCCAGTCCCCAGTCCCCAGTCTCCCTAACCTCTCCAGTATATCCACCCGTCAATCGAATCCAATTGTTTAAAGAAAATATCATCAATTCAAGAGTCAAGTAACCACCCCTAAACCCATTCCAGCAAGTTAAAACGCTATTCTCCTTTACCACACTGAAAATTGCGGAATAAAAAGGGCTTGAATCAGGGGGGGAATGCGCAGCCTTATATACTTCGCAGCACGCCGGGGTCCTGCATGTAGGGTGGCTGCAAATAAACAGGGAGGGGTAACAATATGTATATAAAAGAAGCTTCCCCCCCCTTCTCTAAACCTCACCAATTTTATTCTATGCTCCTATTGATACAGCTCCCGTTATCAAAACAACCACTACAGCAACCCATCCACTACAATTACAGCCACAACTACTGCTAATAGAACTACTAATACTATTACTACAATTACCGCCACAACCACAACACAGCATTAACGACTACTACTACAATTACAGCCACAACGACTACTACTACAACACCGATGACTACCACCATAATTACAACAACTACAACAACTACAGCAACTACAACAACAGTTACCAATACTACAACTGCATCTACAACAAATATTACTACTATACTACATTGGGTACTGCTACTACAGCTGCTACTACAACTGCTCCTTCAACAACAACTGGCACTGCAGCTACAACTACAACTATGATATGGCTATACTACAAGTATACTACAATTACAACATCAAATATTACTATTTCAGCAATACTACAGCAACTACAGCTACTACATCAACCACTACTGCTTATGTCACTACAATAGCCATACCTACTACACCTAAAATCACTACAATACGAGCTGGTACTGTTACTACAACAACAGCCACTACAGCTACACTCACTACAGCTACACTCACTACAGCTACACTCACTACAACACGAGCTGGTACTGTTACTATAACAACAACTACCTCCACTATTGCTACTGCCTATTACAACAGCTATTATTTCAGCTATACCACAATTATGCTACAAGTATACTACTCCAACTACTACAAGTATAATACAGCTATACTGCAAGTATACTTCAAGTGTACCAAACTATCCTACAACTACCCCAACTACTCCCATTGACTACTACTGCAAGTTTAACTACAACTACTACAACTAAAAATGCTATTACTACTAAAAATGCTACAAAAACAGGTACCACAACAAAAACTACAAAAACAGCTACAACTATTCCAACTGATAACAATTCCAATTCAATTGCTGATAGTTCCGAACTGCCTGGTACACTAAGTGTTTAATAGTTACTACCACTGAACTGACTACTAGTACTACAACAGAAGACTACTACTACAACAAAACTACAATTACTTCAACCAAAAAGCTACCGCTACAATTACAACTACAATAATTACTACTTCGGCTTTACTACAACCAATACTGCAACAAGTGCACAGTTATGTTAATCCAAAACTTACTGCTACTCCAATTGACTGCTACTCCACCTGTTTGATGCTAACACTGAAATCTGCCGAGTTTAGTGGGTGCTGAATTGTGACATCCACTGAGTGGAAGTGAGACAAAATACCTTCAAGTCTCTTACTGTCACCAGCTTCAGAAGTGGCCCCGGATTCGGAATAACTAAATTTCTTGACTAAACAATAAGGGCAAAACCCTTCGTCCCAAACCAATTCCCCACTTACTCAAGGCAATGTTCGATCCCGAGTCTGAGCCCCAAACCATCAGTAAGAATCTCAGCAAATTGGAACTTCCTGCTACGAAGGCTGTTTCTACAAATTCTCCACAGATGGTGGCCTTACCTGAAAAGCCCGCTGCTCTTAGCTTTGTTAAGAAGATCAACTAATACAGCTACTCCAACTGACTACTGTTATACTACAACCTGCTACAAGTATTCCAGTACCTGCCACATGGCTTGCATCAGAAAGTGTTCCTCAAAATGCCGCTGGAGACATACCTTAAACCAACTAGAATCTTTTAGTGGAGCTACCGGAGAAGCATTTACACTGTTCCACATTTCTAAGGAAAACAACCCACATCACCAAACCCATCACTATCTTCGTTTGGCTGTATTGGTGGGAAAGTCCTCTCTTGATTAACATTTCTTTTTCCCATTGGTGCCAAATACTCCAAACCATACTTATCCATGGCAAAACATCTTTTTCAGCAAATGTTTACTGCCACAGCCGTCATCGTCGGTGCTTCTGTCTGGCCGGACCAGACATGTACCTTGCCAAACCCCTAAGCCGGTTCCTTCTTTAACCGAATATGAATTGATCTTTGATGTGGGAGTTTGTATAAGATATCGCCCTGTGCATTAAGGGCCACAACGGTAACTCCCAAGGCTAGGTACCGGTAAGAGAACCATGGTTTGGTAGCTGAACCCTGGTTTGGTGGATGCTCCTATTAGAAACGACTTCGAATTCGACCATTCTATTCCTTATGATACCCAAACTTCTCAAAAGCTCATGGCGGGCTACAACGCAGCTACAATCGTGTCCGTGTTCTTGAAGAGAACAATATCAATCTATCACCGGCCTTTTGCATGGATATAATGGCTCTTTATATGGCCATCAGTTGTTTTCCAACTATTCCTACTATTCCAACCCCTCCAACCCCTCCAACCCAACCAACAATTTCAACTGATCCCAATTCCAATTCAATTGGGGATAGTTCCGAACTGCCTGATACACTATATGTCTAATAGTTACTCCTACTGAACAGACTACCACTACAGACTGACTACTGCAATTACAACTAGCCAAACTATACTACTGATAAGCTACTAAGGCTAATCCTGGTGTGAGAGTTGAATAATGACTATTGACTGACTGACTGTTTACTGGCTGACACCACTGGCGGAATGACTACTGACAGACTGACAGACAGACTACTGACAGACAGACTACTGACAGACAGACTACAGACAGACAGACTACAGACAGACAGACTACGGACAGACAGACTACTGACAGACTATACTGGCTATTTGATTGTTAGATCCTTTGTTAGTGTGCCTAGGACTTAGTTGATTGTGTTCGTTAGTCGGTGTTTTCCATGGGAGAAATAAGGGGTACTGAACTTCAAAACGAACATGGGTACAACAGTCACTATGTTGACAATAGCCAATTCCGGCTACAGAGGTGGTTTTCCAGAGAACAGATTTGTTAGGTCATCGAAGGTCAACTGAGGCATGCAAGACGAAATGATTCCAGCACCATCGACTCATACTTGAACAGACTGGGATGGGAATGAAACACTCTTGAGAATCTTCTAGGGTCTGATAAAAACTCTATTCATGATTTTACTGAAAGGAGTCTAGAGAAGAGTCTAGAGAAGAGTCTACAGAAGAGTCTACAGAAGAGTCTAGAGAAGAGTCTAAAGAGTCTACAGGAGTCTACAGGAGTCCACAGAAGTCTAAAGAATCATTCCGAAGATGTATCTACAGAAAGTGACTCTAGAGATGACCAGATAATTATTACAGGTGATTGGAGAGTCTACACAAGAGTCTCCGGACTTTTAATCAAGAGATAAGTCTACAGATGAGTCTAGAGACCGAGGAAGTTCTCAGAAACTGGATAAATTTACAGAGACCAGAAACCACAGACACCAAAGAGATTAGACTACCAGGATGAGACTACCATGAGACTAAGATTGAAGAATCAGATAATCTGCGGATAAGCTACAGAATGTGTACTAGCCGTTTATTATCTTATACCTATTGGCCCAACTATTGGAAATGTGCTTGAAGTTTCGGTTCCCTGCCAACGTGGCCACCAGTAACGTGGCTCCGGTATAGCATATAAGCCCAAGTGAAATTCTGTAATGTTGTGGAGCCATGTTGCTCTTAACTGGACAAAGTGGTTTCATTGAGTGGATGGTCAAGGTGATATGAAGTGAAGACTAAGTGCCTTTTTGCTGAAGACTAAGACTTCCCTTGATGTGGAACTAAGAGCCGGTCTTCAAATGGTCAGTGTTGGCATCAAAAAACGAACTTTTGAATTACCTCAATAGGTATCGCCATTTCTGACCATTGTCACTATTCCATTCCATGCCATTACTATTCACATGAGTAGGCCTGGTTCAAAAGGTGACTTTATCTTCTCCAATAATGAATCGCTGAGCTCACCACTTGCTTTGGTCACGGAAATGGCTTGAAACTCCCCACCAATGAAGTGGACTTTGCCAATTTGGACACCATTACCAAAAAGGGCTTTTTTCAGCACTCTAAAAGGGACTTGGTGTCCTTATTAGGAGTTCGAAAGCTTTTGCTGACGATATCAACACTTCAAAAGCTCTTGGGGTCGATAGCAGGAGTTGAAAACTGCTGAGCTCAGTGAGGAAACAGAATTCCAAAAAGCGGTCCCCAATGCCAATAGATACCATTTGAGAGTCTCTGCCCAAAGCGATCTCTTTGCTTCACTATATCTATTATAGTCAAGAAGCAGATTGGAGATCAAATGTACAGGGCCCAGCCGGCGTACATCTGGCAGAGATTGGCTTCGGAAGTAGCCTGCTGGATCAAAACATCCACTTGGCCATGCACATTCATGGGCATGCCCTCCTTTTCATCGAGCAAACCTCGGATCTTATGGCGGACTCGCTTAAGGTGTTCCTGAGGCTTCTCCAGAGTCCGCCAGTCCAATAACGGATCATAGATCAAGGTCTCCAAGATAGTCATGAGTGAGGCTTCGTTTTCCCGGACCAAAGCCCCGGTGACCTCGCATGCTATACGGAACGGACCCTCGATTCCGGTGATCCCCATTGCATCCACCATGTTCTGGGTCAAGCGGAACGGCACGATCTCGGGCGTGGGGAGAGTACGGCCTTTTTCAAAGAGACAGTCGAAATCGATATGAAGAGACGCTCCATTTTCTTTGAGAAAGAGGATATTCTCACAATGCCTATCACCCAAACCGATCACGTGACCCACAATCGACATGACTGCAGACGTTCGAATATACGTCCTTCGGGCCACGTACCAAATAGCAGGGTCGGAGAACTGGTCAATGAACCAATTGTGAAGCACGGGAGTCACTTCTTTGCAAATAGCATGGAACAACGAACCCAAGGCCGCTTTGGTGGATGTGCATGGATTGGCCTTATACACCTTCTGGGCCTCGTCCAACTTCAGAAACACTTTGCGTTCATTAAGATGAATGGCAGACTTCTTCTGCTGGAGATGGATCACCGCCTTCATGGTCTGCACATTGGCCACGAACTCGATGACTCCCATATCTTCAGCCAATGGGATCACCGAGTAGTTTTCAATGGTTAAATTGCGCTTCCGTGCATCTCCACTGGCTGAAAGCAACCGGTTGATCATGTTGGTAAACTCGAAGACCTTTGCATCCTTGCGTGTATCGTCCCTTTTGAGCATAAGACGGTATGCATTGTTGTCGGTGCCTCTAATGGTGATTTGTTTGGGCATCTGGAGCGACAGGAAGATGATGACGTCATCGTCGAAGCCGTCGAACGTCACAGGAGCTCGTGGGAACGCATGAAAGATCTCGCCCAGCCGGTGGGCATTCAGAGCCGGGATTTTGATCTCTAGGTTGGCTTTGACCGGTACCACTAGCGAGTCGTATGGTTTATTGGTGTCTTTGACCATAAAATCACCGGAAAGTGTCCAGCGCTTCTTGGAGCTTTTCTTGACCTTTTGGCTGGCAATGGACTCCAAGATTTCAAAGAGTTCTTTGGCATTGGACACCGCTACTCCAAGTGCAGGACGCACCTGATCCAAGATTTGCACCACCCTCTTTGCCCGCTTGGAATCCTTGGACTTGACATGTGATAAGACGTACCAGAGACTGTGTTTCGGGTACGTGGTCACGAGATGACTCAATATGCCCACCATGACATCCACACTGGGCTGATGGGTGTGTGTGATCCGGGAAAGCATCTGGGTGATGGACGTGTACCACACAAAAGCCGGTACTTCATCTTTTCGATTGGCGATTTCCAGCACCATGGACTCCAACCGACGTTGTGCATCCTTATTTCGGTGTGGTTTCTGAGCAAAGTCTAACCACACCGATATTAACTTGGGGAGGGCCTCGAAAATGTACTTGGTGCCGAGCTTCAAAGCATGGAGGTAATACCGGATGATGTGTCGTTCATATAACCCTGAGGCGTCGTTCTGGGAGTCCATGATCTTGCAATAATATTTGCCCAAGTCAAAAAACGGTTTTTCCCACTCCTTATCGAGCCTATACGTCTTGGCGTACTCCTCCACAATCGTGGCCTGGGAGCTGTGGCTAGACTCGTCGAGCCAGAGTGCATATTGGAGCTGGTACCGGGCCCGGACTTTGGGACGAATATCTTGAGCAGCCAAACTCTCAGATAATGTCTTGATGGCCTCGGTCTGTTTCCCCTGGTCCCACAACAAATGGGCATACTCCACATTAGCATTTTCGTCGCTCGCAGCCATGGCGTTCATGATACACTTGGTGGCCATGTCTAGACGCAGGTCTCTCCGGGCGATCTTCAGACACGCAATGTGGATGGAGCTGATGAGGTTATGTCGGCCTGTTAGGATGTAACATAGGCGATGCGCGGCGAAAAGCTTCCACTGACTCTCGAATTCAAGGTCAGTATTGTTCATACGGTCATGTAGAATGCTTAGCATTTCATGTTCGGGGGTTTCGGGGGTCTGTGTCTTGACAATGAGACTGGTATCGAACATCATGTGGAGCTGGCGCATCAAACGGGTGTTTCTGGAGAAGGAAGATGACATCGACAGAGCTAAGGATTGGCCCACTATTGCATAAATTTCATCCATCAAAACATCAAAGTTCAAAGCCCCTTGGTTCTGCACCTGGAGAATGAGTTCTGCAAACCTGGAAGTGATTTGAGCCTCCACATCGTTTGGACGTCCTAAAACACCCAGGATTTGGCTCCATTTGGCGATTTCTCCAAGATTCCCGGACTGCACAGACGCCAGAACTCCTGCAACAGCCCATATCCCGGGCAATTGCGTATAGTTTTGTTTCCACATCGTGGAGTCGAGCGAAGATAATACCTGGTCATAAAGCGCATGGTCCGCGAATGACTTAAGGAGTTTGGTGGTATACTCCACCCGGTCCTTTTCTGTTCCTGTATGGCTCAACACATGGAACAGTTCCTGGGCTAATGACCAGTTCTCGTTGAATTGGAACGTGTGAAGTTTCTCATTGAGATTGCTGGCGGAGAATTTCTTGAGGACTCCATTTAAGGCATCATAGTCGTCGATATTGGAGTATACCGTCTGGAGAGTGGATGCAATATTGACAATCGGTTTCTGATCTTTTTCCTGGTCGTTGTCTCCATTCTGTTCTGGATTCTTTTCGCTTCGGTGACACTTTTCAAGGTAAAGAATGGTCCGTTCGAAAGAGTCACATTGGGAAGAAGTTTGAGCTATGAGTTCCGTGGGAATCTCCTTCAAAACAGACATCACATACAGTCTCCGCTTGGTCAAGACTGCCACCTCGGCCTTGGTCACCGAAACATCACTAAGTCGTTGGGTAGCTGCAGATATCCACTCGTTGAAATAGTCAATCACTTCAAACACGCTCTGGTAACAAAGCTTGAGGTTCTCCATCCGTTCCGTGGTCCCATGGTCGTGGATTTGCGTATGGAGAATGGCCAAAAACTCAGAAAGGATATCGCTGCGGGCCTGTTCGTCTCCATTGACTATATGACTCAAAGCCACGTACTTCAAAAGGTACAGCGAGATGGACACCTCCTCATCGCGGATCAACATGGAACACGTTTGGAAAATGGTGCTTTTGGCACTCTTTCCCTTTTGGGATTTCTGCGACGGTAAGGAACTGGACGTATTGATGGGTCTTCGGAACAAGTTGGTGGTGATATCCACAAGCCACTTATCGTGGCGCATGCCCATTTCGAAATGGGGATAGTTCAAAGGTTCGTACCGAGGAGTCTGAGCAAAGTACCTGGAACTTAAAAGCGGCGTCAAAGTGGACTTGTCGATTTCAGAAAACTCGTCCCAGACTTCACTTCTAACCCCCTGAGTTCCTGCTTCCAACACCAGGTTATCAAGCCCAAGAATCAGGAGAAAACACTGCATAGAGTACACGGAGAAAAGCTGGCGAATGGGGTCGTTCGAAGCCCAGAAGTTCTTGATCACCTTGGTCTGGATAAAATCCACGAGAAACCGGGCATTCTCCCGGTAATCCTGGAAATCATGGAGGAGCATGATATTCAGTTTGACACTTTTAAACGTAAATCTGTTTGCATCCAAAGACCCGAGGCTGGCCAACACTTTGGCGCTTTTAGTGGAAATGGCCGGGTCTTTGCTTCGGAACTGCACAGAAATGTCAAGCACGCTTCGGACCAAGTCCAGGATCTGCCGGACGCTCGTATGATCTCGGAGCATATCGCTTTGCCAGGATTCCTGGTGTGCATTGGCGGAATTGATAAGGTCATCGAGTGCCTGGTGAATGACAATTCGGTTTCCGGTCTGCAAACGACGGGTCAATTCGGGGAAAAACGAGAGGTTATTCTTGATCTTCAGCAAAAGCGATGAAGATGCATCCGGCACATAGTACCGGTCCAAATCCTTGATGTAAGGGTATGAAAAGTAATAAGGCCCATACTTGATATACTCCAGCTTAATGACCAGGAACAATTTGCGGAGGATATCTGCTGCTATGAGCTTAGACCTGTGCAGGAAAACCTCGAACTTCTGGAACATCAAGGAAATTGTGATATCAAACAACGAGACAAGGTTCGCCAGGTCGAGTCTCTGCACCAAGACATTCCAGCAACTCAAGGCATGGGTTTCCAAAGAGGGTGAGTCCATAGCTGCTTGGAGACACGTGGAAATTTGGCCCAAGGCCCACGAAGCAGCAGTGGTGTTCCTGGATATAAGGAACTGGATGGCCTTGATGGAGTTGACTTTCTCGAGGTACGGCCGAATGCCTTTGATTTGATGCACATTTTCACTAAACCGTTGTGCTAGTTCCAATACGTGTTCCTGGAGAATATCATGGATATAATCAAAGTTGTCCTCGGACGGAGGTTCACAGTTCTCGTTTTCCGGCCGTTTCATCCAACTGATTTTGGCCACGTACACTATGGCCTTGAAGATCTTGGCCTCGTTTTGGAGCACTCCTTCGTCGTCCATTTGCATCTGGAGCAAGATGAACCAGAGCACCTCCCCGATGTTCGGCACCAAGTCTGTCAAGCTCACCTTCTTATAGTGCGGACTAGCATTGCTCAACACATTGACAATGTACTTGGCATCAATGTGATCGTCTTTGCAAAGGTAAAGAGCCATGATCCGGGGAAGGGTTTTGGTGATCAACTTCACTTTGGGGATATTGCAAGCGTCGGCGATTTCCTGGATAAAATCACGCTTGTAATACTCGAGGAACCGAGGCGTGGTGTAGTCTCGGGTATTGCTCAAGAAGAACTTCTTGGTGATGCCCAAAAGCTCCGTCAAACGAGTGAACAACCGGGGGTTTTTGACGATTCTCTCGGCAATACTGGGCAAATACGGCGAAAGCATCTTATACGGTGTAAGAGCTTTGGCCAGAGCCACATACAACAACACGTTATAGGCAAGATTAACGTGTTGTTCGTTTGCTTCGCCCAAACAATCGATCAACTTGATGAACACCACACAGAGCCATTCTCCATCACACACTATGGCGAGTTCGGCGAGTGCTAACAAAGTAGACTCGGCCAAGTGGATATCCGTCGTGCTATAGTTGATTCTGGTGACCGTTTGGAAGATCTGCTTGAAGAGCTCTTCCAGAACTTTATCGTTTTGCCGGATTAGGAAGAGCGGAAGCGTCCGGGCTGCAAGAATCCGAACATCTCGGTTGCTATGTTTCTGCAAACACTCCAAGACAAACTGGAAAGCGGCATTGCTGGAGCCACAGTCTTTCTCCGGGAGTCGGAACGTCGCCAAAAGGTTATAGAGTGCAAGCAAAAAGTTGGTTGCAACGAGGGGGTTTTCCTGGATGCTAGATTTATGCTTGCCAAGGAGGAGAGACCCGAAAATGGCGGAATAAAGCAAATTGCTTTCACTGGAACTGGTCACGTGCCGTCGCTGTGCCGAGATGTTCTTATAGATGTTTTTAGAGCTAACGGCTGCACAGACTGTGCATTGGTGGGCTTTCCAGTCGTAATCTTCGGCGATTATGCATGGAACATGGCGTAACACCGAGAGAAATGTGTGGCACGTGGCCTTATTGGCCAAGAAATTGGGCTCCAAGCTGCGTACATAATCAAGCCACGTTTTCATGTCTGGAACCAAGTTCTGCGTCGAAAGATATGACTGGAACAGGCTTGGCATCTCGATAAAGAACCGGAGCTCGGAGATAAGTCCGTTCTGGGATCCTGCCATGATCTGCACCGTTAATACATTCAATTCCACGTCCAGAAAACCTTTTGGAGCCGAACCCGTCTGTTTCGGGCTTAAGATCTGTACCACACTGGCCACATCGGCCGGAAGAGCGGCGTTTTCAAAGTCACTGGTCGGAAACGAATTGTAGAAGTTCTCCAAAAGTTGTTTCTCTCGACAAAAGAGGAAAAGCCGCATCACACACCGGCACGCTGATCTAGTGAACTGAAACAGGCCATTTTCACCCGTTTGAAGCGCCAACGCAGAAAAATGACCATGGATAAGCTTCAAAATGAACTGCACGGCCGTCCAGCGGATATTGGCGTCCAAATAAACGTTGCTGGCCAAGTTTAACATCACCACTGACCTGCATGTATCGACTATAGCGACCAAAGTGTCATTTTGCAGAGATTGGGCAGCCGAAAGCACGAAGAAAAGCCTCTTGGCTACCATATCAAGCTGTACACGGCCTTGGGCCGTCCCAAGCCGGAGCTTCCCGGAGATATCATAGTCATTGACAACAGTGAACAAATGGCACGTGCCGGCAAGCAACAGAGGGAAATCCGGGGCGATTTCCAGCGGGATTTCGACACCAGTCCCTCCTTCAGGGCCTGTAACGTGCGCCACCAAAATCTGGGACCCTCGAGTTACCGTATCGAGGAGAATCTGGCGGAGGACCGTTTTATGCTTATATCCGAGCATATTGATGGCCACAATGTTAATGAGCTCTAGTAAAAACAGCTTGATGGTATTAGTGAGCCCTATATCCATGGGGAACTGCGCTAGCCAGTGTAGGGTAAAGTGGAGCAGCCACTGGTAGAAAAAAGGAGGCTGTAGGTCGGGCAGGAGGCGGAAAAACGGCGTTTTTTCACCAAACACAACCGCAAGCTCATCTGCATTCACTGTAGTATTCAATAGGTGCTTTTTCCGGCTCAAAACAGCCTCGATGGTGGAGAAAAGCTTGGGAACTAACGCGTCAGTCTCCTCATCAGGAGAAGACGTTATAATCTGGAGCCGTTCGTGGGCGAAGGCAAAAAGGTAAAGCGACAACTTCTTGACATCCGTCGTATCATCCTGGGCAATATGTCTGTTGACGTCTTGGAGAAACTGCTCGAGCTCTGGCGCTGAAAGCATGGTTTCAGACGTGTTTGACGTGAGTGAGATGTGGTGTTGAGACTGCATATAGATGCATGATTATACAAATATACGACGCGGTGCATGCAGGCTGAAACACTCCTGAAACAAACAAAAATTATAGACCAGCGATTAATGGTACTTGAAGATTGGGCGAGTCCTATGAATATGTACTATTAGGGTAAACCAGTAAATCAGTACAACTGTGCATCTGTGCATCAGCGTATTTTTACACCCGTACACCCGTACCTCAAGACCCGTACACCAAATCTTTAATCAAGCAAAATATCAAAACGAAACAGAAAAAGCCTAGATCAAATGACTATTAGTTAAGTCGTGTAGTCATAACAAGTATTTTTATATTAGTTGTTTACTATAGTGACTCAGTCGGATCTGACCTTTCTTTGAGAATCATCAAACATCCACATCATGGTTAATATCACAACATATAGTCAGATCGATGTTCCGGAATCAAGCCGGATATCTGATACTCAGATCAATAGAAATTTGACCTGTGAATTGATGGTTATCTTGCAGGTAATGTAACATCATGTATAAAGATGATAATCCTGCATATTGGTAGGGAACCTCACCTTACCCATAGAGCATAGGCATAGAATTGGACATCGTAGAAATGAATTTCCATCAGTTTTTGGTACGGGAATGTATCAGGCTGATCATGGAATAGGAGGTGGCCAGGGCCAGACCGTTCCATCGAAACTAGATCTTCAAATTCTTGCAAGTTTATAATCAGTATCAACGTCTTCATCTGAAACATGTCCTTAACCAGCTCTGCACCGTGTGAAACCACCAAAAACAAGCATTTGACCATTTGACATGATCATATGCAGACCATTGTACCTGACTTGACTGGACTTGACCGGACTTGACCAGACTTGACCGGACTTGAGCTTTTGGTCATGTGACATGGCCACTTAACCTGTTTGTTCTATCAGCAAATCTGTCCCGACCATCAATATGGCTTGACTTCTGACAAGTCCTACCGTAACCTGAAACGACCATCCGACCAACTGATATGTTCTGAAAGGGTCTGTAATAAGAGTCTGGCACAATCTGACCATTTGATACGATCAGACTTGACCTAACAATCTGTGACCATTTTACAATCTGACAGGGTTATCAGACCATGTGGCTGATCATCTGATTGATCATCTGATTGATCACCTGACTTATCATCTGATTGATCACCTGACTTATCATTTGGTTGATATGACTTGACTCTAAAGTATCATTTATCAAAACCTGAAACCACCAAGGCATGATCATGTGACATGACACTTCCATCTGACGTATCCTGAATTAGTCATTTGACATGTCCCGTGAAAATATCTGCCATTTAAGCATCGGATAAAACCATTTAATCATTTGACATGATCTTCTGACACCACCATCACAACCATCTGTCTGAGCCAGCGTGTTTTGAATGGATTATTTCATATAATCTGAAACAATCACTTGACATGAATGATCATCTGATATTTCAGTGCCATTTTCTGGAACGGTCTGAAACAATCACTTGAGATGGCCATCTAATCTGATCATCCGAATCGACCATTTGACACTTCCATTTGACACTATTTGACGTGCATGTATGATCCTTACCAAATCATCTGACATGTTCTGACACAATCATCAGATACGATTCTTAACCATCTCACCGACCATTCGATCAACTGACACGGCCATATCTCTATTTGACCAGATCATCTCTGGAAACCCTGACTTGACTGATGTGATCATTGACCACTTGACATGACCTTTGACGACTTGACTCTCATGTGACTATTAGTCACTTGACATGCCCACGTGACATGATGATTTGAATCTCATATGACCATTTTATCCTTGACCATATCTTAAACGTTCCTGGGATCCTCGGATCCAATACCCCATCCCTCCTCCTTCCTTCATATCCTCTCCACCGTCTCCACCCTCATTACCGTCACTACCACTTTGCTCTTACCTTGCATCTCTCAACCTTCTCTCAACCCGTTCTGTCTTTATGGCTCGAAATTAATGGCTCTCTTAAACAATAGAATGTGAGGCTCGGGTGCATGGGTTTCGTAGTGGGCCCAGCCTAGAGACTGAGTAATGCCCAAGCCACGCCATTCCTCCTCTAGCAAAATACGCAACGTACCTGTTTCGGGATTGAAATAATCCTGTGGAATCGCCTTCAACATGTTCTTGGGGAGCATCACGTGCCGATACTCGTTCTTGTCGTCACTGTATCGCGGAGAGTAGTGGATCATGTCCAGGAACTCGAGGATCTTGGCACGCTCGGTGTCCGTGAGGTACCGTGGTCTGCTCATGACGTCAAAAGTGGGAATGAAATTGAGGATTAAAGTTGTGCACTAAATTGAGACCAAAATTGAGACCAAATTGAGGACTTAAAAAATCAAGTGTTGAGCACTAAATGAGTACCAAATTGAGGAGAATTTTAGTACCAAATTAAGGAGAATTTTGACCACTAAATTTGACGATAAAATGACCACCAAATTTGAGCACCAAATTTAAAAACACTAAAAGTTGAGCACCAAAATTAAACACTAAAAGTTGAGCACCAAAATTGAGACCGAAATTGACCACGAAATTTAAGTACTAAAAGTTGGGCAATGGGAAGTACTTAAATATTAACCCAAAAACACAAATACACAAAAATGAAAAAAAAAAACAAAAAAAAAAACAAAAAACAGTTAGCTGTAAATTGGAAGTTGTTGTAAATTTGATGATTTGTGATTGGCTGTAATTTGGGGGCTATAATTTGGGGGCTGTAATTCGTTGGCTATAATTCTTTGGCTGGAATTCTTTGGCTATAATTCGTTGGCTGTAATTCGTTGGCTGTAATTCGTTGGCTGTAATTCGTTGGTTGTAAGTTCTTGTCTGTAAGTTCTTGTCTGTAAGTTCCGACTCGTAGGGTTTTTACACGGACTTTGTGGACTTGAGGTTAGCCAAAAAGAAACTAAAGGCTTACGCAGGATGAATGTCTTGGACGTGAGAAGTGACGCCAGTGTCTTGTAGTGTCTCCTGCACGAAGTGACGTGTTGTAGGATGGAGTAGTAATGATGGACTGTTGGAGTTGTTTTTCGCGCTGCTGTTTTAGGGGTCCGCACGACCTTACTTCCATTGGCCTGCATATAGACCCCTCTTTGTTCTATTCTTCCGTCCCTGCCGACACCCGACTCCGGATAATCGGATGTCTTTCCAATAAGTCGATTTGCCATTTTTTTTCAATTTCCATGCGCTAGTTTTTTTTTTGTTTTTTTTGTCTAATCTCTGTCCATTAACCCGCTTGTCCATTTTGCCTATTCTGTCTAATTTTTGTCCAATTTCTGTCCCAATTCTGTCTAATTTCTGTCCAATTTCTGTCCCAATTCTGTCCCAATTCTGTCCAATCCAATTTCCTAATCCGGCAATTCTGTCCGATTGTCCATTTTTCCCCAAATGTCGCAGGTCGTGCCCTTGTCATTTCTCTCCCTTTTGGCAACGTGTCCTGGTCTTGTGTCTTAATGACTTGCCTAATTGGGAACGCGTCCTGGTCGCATCGCACTATATGCAGTCCCACAATCTCTTCTCCACGTTTCACTCAAGCACACATCATGCCATTTGGAATCATTTTCGATGGGCAGACTCCGCAACAGGAAGCTAATTTTTATATTCCGCTGAACCTGCAGATAAATACGAATACAGTTTCAGGACTGCACACAATATCCGTTTCCCCCAAAGCCTCTCATGTATACCTTGGCTCGGCCCCGAGACCTGTGATCACCGAGGTGCTCCGAACCACCGAGAAAACGGTCCTTGTGGAGCTCCAACACCCGGTTCTGGATTTCTTGGCCTTTATAAAGGGATGTACGGGTGTCACGTGCCAGCTGACCCCCAAATTGGCCATTGTGGCTCCACTTTCGGACAATCTAGACCTATTCGGCCAGCTCAAACACTTGTACCTCCCATTAGTGCTTCGGTACGACCTTCCTATTTCGGATAAATCTTTACAATTGTTCAAGTGTCTTAATTATAGCGCCATTTTGGTCGCCAATGACTTCAAAAATGTTAATAAAGAGCAGGTCTCGCTATTACTTGCCAAAAGCAGCACCCCCAGCTTGATCACGTTCCAGAATCACGTACATGACCCCTACGAATGGCAACTGTTGGCGAAGCCCCATATTCCGCCATTTTCTGACTTGCTAATCACTCCTCTTCAGCCTTTGGTGCAGGACTTGCCTCTTTCGGTATACGAGGAATTCGAAAATGACTCCACCAAGTATATGCAGTACCATAGAGCAATTTCCATGGCTCTAAATGATCTTCATGACCTCAAAAAATTTATTAAAGTGCTTGTGGTGGGGCCTGGTCGGGGACCATTGCTTAAAATGGTGATGGAGTGTGCTTGTGTGCAGGACACCATCGTAATAGTTGAGAAGAACCCCCAGTGCCTCCCCCTCCTCCAAAAAATATGCGCTAAAAACCTGAAGGTTTCGCTTATCCATGGCGACTGCAGACAACTACCCAATTTGGAGTCCTACGACTTGGTGGTTTCGGAGCTTTTGGGTTCTTTTGGCTGCAACGAGGCTTGTCCTGAGATTTTGAATTTTCGATCAGATGCGGTATTTATTCCCGAGAGTTTCTCGAATTTTATTCACCCAATATATTCGGATACGCTTGAAGAAGTGTCGAAAAAGGCGGTTTCTGCAGATGATACATTATATGCAAGAGGTTTGTCACTATCTGCAGTACCTATATCACCTTCTCCAAAGCACTCCACTATTTCTTCATTAACACAACCGTTTTTGGCCCATCTCAACTCTGTATACTCTCCATGTGACCCCCAAGAGATATTCGAGTTCTTGTTTCCCGGAAAAAACGCCTTGAACCAGAAAAAAACCGTGTTTTTCCCGGGATGCACGGGTGTGCCGGCAAATGCACTCTGTGGGTATTTCCAGGCAACCTTATATGGACCATACCGAATTGGGATAGGACCTGAAGTATCTAAAGGCGAGACCTGTGAGTCGTGGTTCCCCATAATCTTCCCCATCAACGAAATCCAGTACCCGGTGACGGTACAGATGCTTAGATGCAGTACCCACTATCTTCAGTACAAGTATACAGTCAATGGACAAACGTACATCACGCCGGAGTTTTGTCTAGACTCTTCGTCAAAAGAAGCATTTCCTTGAAGCAGTTCCTTGAAGCAGGGTGAAGCAAGGTGAAATGAAGATGAAACAGAAGTGAAACTCTGTATAATACAGCATGATATATAGAAACAGAGCTAAAACAAGGTGAAACAAGGTGAAACAAGGTGAAACAAGGTGAAACAAGGTGAAACAAGGTGAAACAAGGTGAAACAAGGTGAAACAAGGTGAAAGACTGAAACGGAGCTAAAATAGACTGAAACGACAGTGGATTAAAGGTGAATCAGAGCTGAAACAGAGTTGAAACAGAGCTGAAACAGAGCTGAAACAAAGGTGGAAAATAGTAAAATCAGCATAACACATCATAACACGATATTTTATAGTAAAGCAGAGCATCACATTAAGACCATATGAAACCGAGTCGAAACACTATTGATACATATAGTGTTAGATCCGCCATACGCAGGGCCCTGTCTATGAAGGTACTATGAAGCCTCTCAGTCCGGTTGTTACAATAGACACTGCAAACACCATATCACGGCGTTCGGGTCATCACGGCACTTCGTGCATTGATGTCCCCTTTTGTTTACTCTGGAACAATCCTTACCATTGTTTCGGTGAGAGGTTTTTGGAGCCACGTTTCTCTCAAAGTATATAAACTACTCCGGTTCCTCTCATTGAGGAACCAGCAACGAGTACAGGATTAGCTTAAGACACGTTATAAAGAACGTAACATGTACATATGTATAGGGTATTAGTACCTATAGAACATCAGTACGTAGTGTGACAGTACGTAGTGTGACAGTACTTAGTGTGACAGTACGTAGTGTGACAGTACGTAGTGTGACAGTACTTAGTGTGACAGTACTTAGTGTGACAGTACGTAGTGTGACAGTACTTAGTGTGACAGTACTTAGTGTGACAGTACGTAGTGTGACAGTACTTAGTGTGACAGTACTTAGTGTGACAGTACGTAGTGTGACAGTACTTAGTGTGACAGTACTTAGTGTGACAGTACGTAGTGTGACAGTACTTAGTGTGACAGTACTTAGTGTGACAGTACGTAGTGTGACAGTACTTAGTGTGACAGTACTTAGTGTGACAGTACGTAGTGTGACAGTACTTAGTGTGACAGTACTTAGTGTGACAGTACGTAGTGTGACAGTACTTAGTGTGACAGTACTTAGTGTGACAGTACGTAGTGTGACAGTACTTAGTGTGACAGTACTTAGTGTGACAGTACGTAGTGTGACAGTACTTAGTGTGACAGTACTTAGTGTGACAGTACGTAGTGTGACAGTACTTAGTGTGACAGTACTTAGTGTGACAGTACGTAGTGTGACAGTACTTAGTGTGACAGTACTTAGTGTGACAGTACGTAGTGTGACAGTACTTAGTGTGACAGTACTTAGTGTGACAGTACTTAGTGTGACAGTACTTAGTGTGACAGTAACAATATCTCTGTACAGTATCTATAGAAAATAGTACTTAGTGTGATAGTACCCAGTGTACCACTTTAAAGTACGGCAGTATCTAGTGTAACAGTATTTAGTGCAACAGTAACAGTACAGTAACAGTAACATGTAGAAGGACTTAATGTGACCGTAAGAAGTGTATCAGTACAGTAACAGTCCGTAATATACATCAGTATTTGTGTAACAGTGTTAGATCCGCCATACGCAAGGCCCTGCCTATGAAGGTATTATGAAGCCTCTCAGTCCGGTTGTTACAATGGCCATTGCAAACGCCGTGTCACGACCATCGTTGTATGAAGTACTATGATGGTCCTTTCGAATATGCTGGAACAATCATTACCATTGGTCTAGTGGAGAGTTTTTTGATGCCACGTTTCTCTCAAATTATATAAGCCACTCCCCCTCTCCTTGAGGAACCAGCAACGAGTACAAGATTAGGTTAAGACACGTTATAAAGAACATAACATATAGAGAAATTTAGAAACAGAGTTGAACAGAGTTGAACAGAGTTGAACAGAGTTGAACAGAGTTGAACAGAGCTGAAATAGAGTTGAACAGAGCTGAAATAGAGTTGAAACAGAGTTGAAACAGAGCTGAAACAGAGCTGAAACAGCTGAAACAGATACGAAACACTGTGTAACACTAAAGAAATTATTCATATCATATAAGTTATATGCACCAAAATTAAATATGGCGCCCGTTACGGCTCTATTATGTTCTTTGACACACTTATGCCTTACTAAAACTATGTTCGTTGATGATTCCTCAAGAGACAAACCGGAGCGGCTTATTTAACCTTGAGAGAAACGTGGCATTGGGAAAGGCCATCATAGTATTCGTAAGTGATGGCTTGGCTATTGTCACGATCAGAAAGAGAGGCTTCATGATACCTCTATATGCATGGCTCAGCCTATGGTGGATCTAACAGTACTATACTAAGTACCATATGCCTTAAACACCATTTATAGTAGTCCAAGATTTTTTCTTAGACGACTCATTCTAGTTAGAAGCCATTCCAGTGGAGAACCTCTTTTATTAAGAATTTCCAGGTCCAATTCTGACATTTGTAGTTGATTCATTCCCTCTAGAACCATACCAATTGGAATTCTCATGAGTCATCCTGCTTGAAAGTCACTTTCAGATTAAGTTTCAAGGTCGTTCTTATGAATTCTTTGCATGATCCCGTAGAGTTCTTCTTTAAAGACAAGAATCCTTTTGCCAATCAGAAAACCACCCCAGGGGCAATAGGATTTGAAACAGACATTTTCATTGGTCATTAGTCCTTGCATGCACCCGTTCGGCTTGGATTTCCATTAAGCAAAGGTACCAATGGTCATTTTAAACCGTGGGAGTTATCCGACCATACTGTTCACGGAACACCAATCACACAAAGAAAATTGGTTTGATGTGGATATATGCCTTTGGCATTATGATAAAAGAAGGGCGAATATTGTCAAGCCTTTGACCTTGTTTGAGGGAGATCTTGAAACTATACCAATGGTCTTCTTGCTGAAGGGAATGATGTGATGGTACAAAGTCTGTCCAGGTCTCCGGGTCTCCACCAAATCTCCAGGTCTTTCCAGGTATGTTCACGACTTGTAACTTCCTATCCACTTCTGCTCACATCTGTTCACGTCTGTCCAAATCTGTTCACGTCTGTCCAAATCTGTTCACGTCTGTTCATGTCTGTTCACATTTGTCCAAATCTGTCCACTTCCTGTCCACGATAAAGCCAACGTGGACTGCATCTTCTTGAACATAAACTCAAAGTGAGTCCATGCTTCTATTCACGTGACCTTTGGTTTTCCCGGTTTCTTTCCCTGGCATCCGGAGATCTGTCTCTATGCAGGCGACTTCCATGACTTCTTTCTCGATCACTTCTATCCCTCTCACTCTCACCTCTGTTTCTATCACTTCGATCTCTATGACCTCTGTCCCTATCACTCCTATCTCTATCACTCCTTTCTCTATCACTCCTTTCTCTATCACTCCTTTCTCTATCACTCCTTTCTCTATCACTCCTTTCTCTATCACCCCTTTCTCTATGACTTCGATGACCACTTCTTCTCTCATTCTCTCCATCCACTTCACTTCTCTCACTTCTATGACTCTCACTCCTATGACTCTCACTTCTATGATCACTTCTATGGTCTCTATGATCACTTCTATGGTTTCTATGTCCACTTCTCTCTCTCCTTTCTCTCCCTCCTTTATGTTCTCTATAGTCTCTATCGCCCCCTCTATGTTCTTCATGGCTGGACCTCAGACTTGTCCTCATACTTGTCCTCGTGTCCTGCATATTACCCCCCTTCTGTTTCACCTTCTGCTTCTTAATCATTAACAACGGATCATCCGTCAACACTAAAGGACCAGTTTTGGATGCTCCGACTGATGCCACGTGATCAAACCGACTCGCTGTCTTTTTTACAGCCTTTTCACCGTACATTAGCAGCTGCATTTCCTTGGTATTGGCCAAGAAGTCTTCTTGCACCTCCCGAAACCCCGACTCGTCTTCTTTGGGTTGGTCTTTGGGGCCGTCATACATCCACCCGAGTTTGTTGAGCTCGAGTTTGTGTTTCAGGGGCAAAAGTGAGGGGTCAGAGCCGTACTGGAGCCGGAGCATGTCCTCTTTTTCCCGCTCCAGGGCGATTTCCTTGGCTTTTTGCTTGATGGCCTGGTACTCCTTGAGCGCCTCCTGCTCACGCTCCCAAACCTTCTTCTGGTTCTTGATTAACGCAGGGTTCCATGATTTCTTGAGGTTAAGGTCGCCAGGCATGGGGTTTATAGTGTAGTTTAGATGAGTTGATATGCGAGTCACGTGGGTAATGATTTTGGTCACGTGACTTTCACGTGTACAATCACGTTATTTATATAAAAACAATATATACATAAATACAAAGCAAACGTTCTTTAGAATGCTTTGATGTGATACTTTATGTGCTCTTACGTAACGCTTATGTGGTTTTGTGGTACACGTCATTATAGGCCTGGATCAAGGCCCCTACAGATGTAGCTGCGCTACTGGTTGGTCAAGGCTTATTATATAAACCGGCACGAGACTGGCTCAGAACCCGTGAATCTTGATGTTCTTCTTAGGCATCATGATCTTGTTGACCAAAAACTCCGACACCTTAACTCTTTGATCTCCTTGCATCTGAATCACCTCTCCCATCTCGTCATCCTTGACAATGTTACCATTGCAGGCAAAGTCCTTCTTCAACACCTTCAAGATCTTCTTCAAATCATACTCACTTGGAAGGCCCTGCACAGTGGTCAAGGTCTTACGACCGTTCCGCTGCTGGATACGGATATGGATGTAGTTGGTGTTCTGAGCTTCAGAATCACCAGTATCGGCGAAGGGATCTGTCGTTAGTATGAAGTAAAAGGTTTGGTCCTTACCAGAGAGACACTACTGGTCTTCAACGGCAGTTTTAGCCAATGTAGTAGTTGGTGAGTGGCGGTCACAGCTGGTCCCATAGTGAAGACTAATCAAATCAGGAGCAGATCAAAAATGAGGACCCAATACAGAGCACAAGTTCATTGAAGACATCACTGAAATGAGACTGACAAAGTAAAACAACCACTGATCACACAACATCAAACTCAGCTAGAACTAATCCCTTGAACAGTCCTTGAACATGACCATTAGATATCCACCACAAGATATCAAAAGAACATTTATCACTGGACCTTGCCACTGATATTACCACTAGTATTACCACTGATATTACCACTGGATATCAAATAACTTTCACCGTCCTTCTTTCGGGCTGTTCTGCGCTGTTCTGCGTTGTTCATTCCGAGTTTAAACTTCGGACTAAGGGGGTGGAGTTTCATGCCCCTGAGAAAAAAGGTTTTGCACCTGAAAAGGACCATGGTCTGGTGGGTAGGACGCCCAAGCTGAATAGAAACATACCAAATGAATTTAAGTTTTGGATAGTAGACATAAACGGATATAAACGTCAATAAACAGAAGTAGTTTGTGGTAGGGAATGAAATCACGCGGGAAAAAAGTCCAAAATCTGGGAGGTGGTGCGACATTGCATATTGCGGAATGAGGGAATGTCGCGGAAAGATGTGTGCGACATTTTCGTCTCCGCAGCACGCGGACTGCACCGGCGGCGCCTGGCACGGCTGCAAGGCCACCTGCTAGGAACGGAGTTAAAAATGCCAAGGCGACAAATGATAAAGAACCCCTATTTGTTTCACCCTTTGCATATTGGAATGTATTTAGCTGTAGCGTGATTAGTAAGCTGCATATAGCACTTCCACATATAGCACTTCCATATATAGCGATTCCACATATAGCGCTTCCACATGTACCACTGTATATTGAACAACGAATCTATTCCTTATCAAGATTGTACTGTTCATCAATCAGCCAAAAACCAGCGACCACTAACACCCATCCTAATACCTCAACAGTTTCACGTCGGTCCCGGTTTATTTCTTTTCTTGATCCAGCTACTTAGCTAGGAATAAAGCTGACGTGGACCATTAGTACTCTGTCTTCCTTATTTACGGAACTAGGTGGGGCGCGGAGGGGCTTTATATATTTGCAGCAAAGCCAATTGTTTCAAACCTGAAACGGGATGTGTTTACAAACGCATAGTCTACAGCACCCGCAACCGTGCATTTGCAGACGCACAACCCTTGGCTCGAATATATAAAGCTAGGGATCCCCACCCTGGATGTATACACTTTTGCAGCTCCGTAACTCCTTGACTCTCTAACTTAATGAAGCGGTAACTACTGAAGAATAAAGGAAAGCGAAAATAGTAAGGCAACTAATGGCACTTGGTTTAGTACAGTTGGTAGTCACACAGCCAATCACATCCTGACACCCAATACATCCTGACACTCAATCACATATAAGACGGGCAATACACTTGACAGGTAATCAATCACTATGAATACATACATTCTCTACAGGACAGATTCACTTTTACAGTGAAACCTATTTGGAGTCTTTTGGGATGACTTTACTTTAAGTTTGACCGGTCCCTATGCGTGCCGCACTCATAAATGCATTGATTGACCGCGGCCAAGTGGGAGATGAGATGAGTGCACTGTGCGCAGATTTTCGCGATGCGTTACTACATTTCTTCAGCTAATGGGTAAATCATTAAGATCCAAGCCCAAGTTGCGGGCCAAGAGCGTCAAGAGAAAGGGTGAGTTTTCCAAGTTTGTTGAGGACAGAGATGGCCGTTTGGCTCAGAAGGGCTTGGAGCACTTGCAGAAACAAAGAGAGGAGGCCGCCAAAGCTGCACAGGAGAATGGTGCCGATGCCATGACCGACGACACCAATGCTGCTGGAACCAAGGCCGATGTCGCCAAGGCCGACGAAGCCATTACCGATGCTGCTTCTACCAAAGCCCCTGCTAAAAAGAATAAGGACAAGGGTAAGAAGAAGAAGGGCAAGAAGGGTAGCCGCAACAGGAAGAACTTCCTCTTTTAGGCTCTTCCTCTTGGGTTCATCTGGTGCACTGCCAATATTGGCACAAGGATATACAATGTACAATAGATATTTGCAAGCGACAGTTTTGTAGGTTGTGATGGCCATCGCAGAGACTTGGTGCACGGGTCTTTGGGTAGACCAATTTGTCAAGTGTAAATTTTGCCCGTTGTCTAGGTGTACTTGTCCAGTGTCGGTCCAGTTTTCTAGGCGTACTTGTCCAGTTGTCTAGGTAAATTTGTCCAGTTGCCTAGGGAAACTTGTCCAGTTGTCTAAGTCTGATTGTCTAAACTGCCTATTTTTGTCTAATTTGTCCATTTTCGTCTAAACAAAGCTTGACCACTTAAGTGCTAATTTCTTACTTACCAATGATTTCAATCTAAATGTCTATCCGTTTCAAAATGTTTCAAAATGTTTCAAAATGTTTCAAAATGTTTCAAAATGTTTCAAAATGTTTCAAAAGTAAATATACTTTACTTTCCTGCATATAGGTCAATTCTATATCATCACCTTCATCTAATATCTGGTGTACGGGTCTTTATAGACTTTACGCGTCTGTGGTGTACGGATGTTTCGATTTTTTTATCTTGCGGTTTCGAGGTGTACGGGTGTGCGGCCGCAGCCGGGCATAAATTAAGGTGGCAAAGGATAAGCAACACAAGCTTTAAAGCAAAAACAAAGGAGTTATTGGGTGCATATTGGATACGACATTGTAGAGCGACATAATGTCGTCATTCGACTCCATTTAAACGACAATGTCGTCAAATGTCGCAACCCCAGCGCAGGTGCCAGCAGCAATACGCACTCCCGGGCCCGCGCTCAACGTCGTCCCCACCCAATCACCACCATAACATTCATCAGACATTGCATTTCACCGCCATTGTCCTCCAGTGTCTGATATAGAACAACACGACATTCGTCTCCTTTTCCCACGACAATGTCTCTGTCCCCCATACAGCAGCATGGTTCCGAGCCCGTGGCTCCCGGCCTGCCCCAGAATGTCGCTGCCCCCGATACCGACAATGTCGCTGAGCCCCATCTATCAGCTAGCGCCACCACAAGATCCCGAGGAGGATTGGGAAAGGATGGAAAGAGTTTAGATAATGTTGTGCTGGATCCCCAATCGGGAAACAGCAAACCGGCCGAAAAGGACGCAAAGCTGGCACTGACCCCCGGTAAAACCCCCAGACTGACCCTCGGAAGTGACTCCAAAGTCACTGAAACTTCTCCCAAATTATCCCAGACTTCGGCTGATACCCCCCAGAGACTGGCCAAAAAACAGGCCTTCATCACGCGCACAATCTGGTCACTTGTGATGATCGGAGGATTCTTGGTGCTCATCACCCTGGGTCATTTGCCCATAATCCTCTTTGTGATCTTGTGCCAGATCCTCATCTTCAAGGAAATCATTGCCTTGACCTCCGAGCCCGCAAGGGACAAGAATTTGCCCTTCAACAAGGCGTTGAACTGGTACTTTTTGATCACCACAGTGTATTACTTGGACGGCGAGTCGATCTTCGCCTTTTTGAAGGGCATTTACGCCAACGATGTATTGATTTTTTGGTACAAAAATCATAAGCTCGTGGCCTACACCATGTACTTGGCCGGGTTCATTTTCTTTGTGTGGACGCTTAAAAAGGGCTTCTACAAGTTCCAGTTTGCCCAGTTGTGTGCCACGCACATGACCTTGCTTGTGGTGGTGTTCCAGAGTCACTTGATCATCGATAATATCTTCAACGGCATTATCTGGTTGATTTTGCCCAGTTCCTTGGTCATTGTCAACGATATTTTTGCCTACCTCTGCGGCATCACCTTTGGCCGCACGCAATTGATTGCCATTTCGCCCAAAAAGACCGTGGAAGGCTTTGTGGGTGCTTGGGTATGTACCAGCATCGCAGCAGTGCTTATTAGTGACTTTTTCTCCAAGATTGACTATACCATCTGTCCTGCTACCAACTTGTCAACGACTCTCTGGAACTATCCACACTGTGAGCCCAACCCAGTATTTATTCTGCAGTTGTACCAGCTTCCAGACAACGTGGCTGAGATGTTGGGCACTAAGGTGTTATTTTTCAAGCCGTTATACTTCCATGCGGCCGTTTTGGCCACGTTTGCATCGTTGATAGCGCCTTTCGGAGGGTTTTTCGCCTCGGGACTCAAAAGAGCCTTTGGAATCAAGGATTTCGGAGACACCATCCCAGGCCACGGTGGAATGACCGACCGTTTCGACTGCCAGTTCTTGATGGGCTCGTTCTCTTACTTGTATTACCAGACATTTATTGCGTCCAGCAACATCAACTTGAGCAGCGTTTTACAGATGGCCGTGTTCCACTTGACCAACGACCAGATCGTGCAGTTGATCAAGGCGCTTTTGAAGTATCTTAAGAATAGTGGGCAGCTCGAGCAGGAGACGGTGGAGAAGGTGTTTGAGCTTTTGGGGTAGCTGTTGATAAGCAATATGCAGGTCGTCACTACCACCACCATCAACACCATCACCACTTCCCACTACCACTACCACTACCATTATTATTGGCCATTGACCATGGGTCATTGACCATTGATCAATCAGAGACTCGATCACTGGCCATTCATTGACCAACCATTGATCGAAACCTGCAGGGAAACCTGTAGGCCCAAGCCTATGAATGGGTCATTAACCATGCTTGGGTGCAGGACCATGGTTAACGCGTATAGTTTCATCAAGCAGAAGGAATATGTAGGAACAACTGTAGATGAACAGATTAAATCTAATGATTCTAATAAAGTAGAAGCATGGAACAAGATGAACAAGCATGGTATCTTACTGAAACAAGATGAACAAGCATGGTATCTCACTGAAACAAGGCTGAAACAAGAGTGAAACTACATTGAAACAAGAGTGAAACAAGGCTGAAACAATCCCGAAACAATCCCGAAACAATCCCGGACAATCCCGAAACAATCCCGAAACAATCCCGGAAAATCCCGAAACAATCCCGGACAATCCCGGACAATCCCGGAACAATACACCAGGCACTAGACCCTGACCGGTGTGCTGGACCCTGATCATTGTTAATACCCATAGATTGGATGATCCCCGGTGATCATGTGATCGTGACATATGTATGGAATTGCCATGTACGAGGGTAAGAATGGAGAGGTTATGAGCCAGTGCCCAGATCAATTGTTTTTATATGCATCATACATATAAAACGGATAAACGGGTGTATACCAGCAAGAATCTACATGGGACTTAGTTCATTTAGGGATGGGTTACCAGCGATGACCTGCATATTGTAACGAGGTTTGCTGGCGATATCAGGGCACATACCGATAGAGGGTGCCTCGGGGTGCATATGAAGTGACCCGATTTGGAAGAGCCAGTATCAAAGTGGTTGGTAATTTTCCCGATTGGGAGCGCGCAGCCAGTACTTCTGCATAATAGCATAAATATATAAAAAATTAGAGTCCTGTATATATATGAATATTCCTGTATATACTTAGGTATACTTGAATATCCCTGTATAAATTTGAGTATTCCTGCATATCTGTTGTTTTAAACCTGTATATATTTTATCTACCTTCCAAATAAGGTTTAATTCGCAGCCATCTTGCGCCAGCCAGCGCATAACTACAGATTCCCGCGCTATAGTACTGCATTTTTTATTGTTGAACTGCATTTAATATTACTACACTGCATTCCGCACCGTCATACTGCATCTAGTACCATCATACTGCATCTAGTACCATCATACTGCATTCCGCACCATCATACTGCATTCCGCACCATCATACTGCATTCCGCACCATCATACTGCATTCCGCACCGGTTGCTGGTTGGGTGCAACTCAAGCCAAAACGTTCAGTGCGCTGGTCGCTGGTCGCTGGTCCCTGCAACCCCGGCTACTTGCACCCACCGTCGATCCTGGCTACTTCTCTTTACAGCCATTTGTGCAGCCGTTCTCTAACGTCTCTTGCCACCCATGGATCAATATAAATATCCCTCTCCCCCCCTCCTCCTTTCCACTTCTCCTTTTCACTCCTCCTTTTTATCCTTTCCTACCTTATTCAATCCACTCCTAATCAGGCACACTCCTTCCCCACTAAAACTAAAGTCAATACAGTTTAAGTCAATACAACTGAAGTCAAAACAGCTTAAGTCAATACAACTGAAGTCAATACTGGTCCCAATTATACTCCTGGACCTATTTATACTAGACCATACTAGACCATACTAGACCATACTGGACCATACTGGACCATACTAGACCATACTAGACAACACTGGACCACACTAGACAATACTAGACAATACTGGACCCAATATAACCAAAAAAATTAACACCGAAAATGTACGTTCTTCCGTTCATTTTCCTCCTCCTCCTTCAGTGTATCGTTGCTATTCCCGTTCCCAGACTCATCACCAGAATGCACACGGCCCCTGCTGTCACCTCCACATCCACCTATATCACCGGAACCACCACAGTATGGTTACCACCCATTCAGATTTTCATTTCTGATGGTGTCACCTATACTTATACACTCACCGATGGTCAATGGGCCACCACACAGGTGATTAAGACTTCGACGTATGCTACGCCCACGAATGCTGGACCATCCGAGGCAACACCAACGAATCAGGCAAACCAGGCAGACCAGGCAGATCAAGATCAGGGTCAAAATCAGGATCAGAACCAGGGTCAAAATCAGGGTCAAAATCAGGATCAAGCAAACCAGGGACAAAACCAAAACAAGGATCAACAGAAAGTGGTAGCTGAGTCAACTCCTAGTCCTGCTGCTCCTACTGTTCCAGTTGCTCCTACACCTTCAACCAGTGCCCCAACCACTGATGCTCCTGCTCCAACCACTGATGCTCCTGCTCCAACCACTGATGCTCCTGCTCCAACCACTGATGCTCCTGCTCCAACCACTCCAGTTGAAAACAACACTCCAGCTGAAAACAACACTCCAGCTGAAAACACCACTCCAGCTGAAAACACCACTGAACAGCCCAACCAGGAAACTGAGACCACTGAGATTGAGACCAATGACAATGTTCCTACTCCAGAGACAACCACTTCTGTGACCACTCCAGAGACCACTCAAGAGACCACTCCAGAGACCACTCAGACATCTTCCCCCGGATTGATCGCTGCCCCAGGAACAATCGTCTACTCTCCATACGCCAATGACCGCTCGTGCAAGACCTATGAGGCCATTCAAACGGATCTCCAGCTCATCAAGTCCAAAGGAATTTCCAAGATCCGTTTATACAGCACCGATTGTCTTTCTCTCACGGCCGTGCTTCCTCTCTGTAAGCAAATGGGCATCACCGTCAACCAAGGCTTCTGGATCTCGGGTGCTGGAGTCGACTCCATCGATGCCAGTGTTTCCGATTTGGTCAACTGGGCCAATACCAATGGCTGGGATCTCTTTGATTTCATCACCATTGGTAATGAAGCTGTCAACTCCGGCTTCTGTCTGGTGTCCGATTTGATCTCCAAGATCTCCAGTGTGAAGAACACCTTGAAGAGTGCAGGTTACTCGGGTCCAGTGACCACAGCCGAACCTCCAGTGACCTTCATCAACTCACCTGAATTGTGTACCGACTCGGAAATCGACTTCGTGGCCGTCCAGCCCCATAGTTACTTCAATGCCAACTTATACGCCAACCAGGCCGGAGACTATGTGGTGCTGCAGAGAGACGAGGTGGCCCGGGTATGTTCCAAATCAGCTTATATCAGTGAAACTGGCTACCCACACAAGGGTGACACCTATGGCAACAACGTGCCCAGCAAAGCCAACCAATTGGCTGCTCTCAAATCCATCATGGACCACACCGGTGGAGACGTGACCATCTTGACCACATATGACGATATGTGGAAGGACCCAGGACCTCATAACATCGAGCAATATTTCGGTATGATCACCATTGTTCAATAGACGAGTTCACTTTTTGGATAAACACCGAGTTCTTTTTCCGGACAAACACCGGAGTTCTTTTTCTGGACAAACACCGGAGTTCTTTTACTGGACAAAACACCGACTTCTCCTTTTGGACAAAAACCCTCTTGCATATAGCTTCTATTTCTCTTTCGACTTTGATATCGTTTTTTAATATAATTTTTCAACATTTTTCACTTCTTCAGTAGAAAACAATGGGTGTATTCAGCGGAGTAGAAAGAAATGGGTGTGTTTCAGCGAAGTAGAAAACAATGGGGTGTGTTTCGGCGTGAGGTGAACCTCTGTATCATGTTTCCTTCTGTTTCCTTCTGAGATCAAGAACACTCAACATTGATTCAGTCGCACGTACCACGGCTCCAAAAGTACCATGGCTCCAAAAGTACCACCAAGAGTAGGCCTCATACGGTTGGAATCATCCACTTCAGCGAGCTCCATTCCATCAATCACAAACCCCGGACCAACTTCTCTTGTTCCCTTGACTGTATCCTATCCCTCATTCTCCTAATGCAAAAGGTAAAGTGTATTTGGTTCCATTGTTGTAGTGTCTTTACCCAGTGCAGCATTGTCACGAATCAGAGTCCTCCCGGGTCGTCAGGAACTCCAAAAAAAGGGGTAGACGGCCAATCAAACCAATGTCAATGTATCTGGCCAACTGTATTAAATCCACTGGTATCCGTTCACCAGTCATCAAAAGACTCAGGAGACACATTAGACTCAGTGACAATCAGGAGACTCAGGAGACTCAGGAGACTCAGGAGACATTAGTAGACATCAATCGACTCATGACTATCAGACTCATCTCTGGATCGTATAGAAGGTGGATCAGTAAAGACCAACATGATGAGGCTTTTGGAGGTCTCAACCCCTAAGTATTTCGGAGCCAGTAACACATAGTCATCATAATAAAGGTAACTCTTCCTTTCAGCATATTTGAACCCACTCTATGATTAACATGTAGTCCCACATCCTCCGACGCAGACCCAACAGTATTGGTCCCGTTCAGTATTGGTCCCGTCAGTATTGGTCCCGTTCATTGGTAACAGTAATTCATGTTCATTATGGTAACCAGGATTGTCCATAAGTCACTGATCGTGAGTTGAACATCACCGCTCGTGAGTTGAACATCACCGCTCGTGAGTTGAACATCACACCCATTCTTAGCCACCACAATTTTAGATATAAAAATCCACCGCCCACAGCAAAGTTTGCGGGCAGATCCCCACTCAGAATTCCACCACCTTGTGGGGAAAAAACTCATCAATCAAGTCCAAGTAATAGGGTTTGAGCTCCTCCACATTATAGCGGTCGTCTGCCTTCGAGTACAAGTCGTACTTGTTAAAGAGTCGCACCCATGCAAGCACCTCGTGGTCCCGCTCGTCCATCAAGTACTTGTAGGCATTCTCCTGGTGCCACGGGTAGAACAGGTGGTAGCGGATCATGGCCAAGGCTTCATCCGGAAGTGTCAGGCTGGCCTTGGCCACGTGGTACATGTACTCATCGTGGCCCCACGAAAGCATCACCGACGCCAAGCCACAGTTTTTAGTGTAGATGCCAAACTTGGAGTTGTAGAGCGGGTTGGACGAGTCTGGGTTCAGCGAAAACGCCTCACTAAAGATAATCCGCCGCAGAAATCGGCACCCCACGGGGAACGTATCGCCCACCACGTCCCATTGGCCCTGCAGATCAAAGAAGTAAAGGAGCTTGCCCAAATCATGGATCAAACCTACCAATTGCATCCACCGGGGCTGGCCGTCTCGCCGTATGGCCTCTGCAGTCTGAAGCGCATGGTCAATCTGGGAAAGCTCAGTATCGGGGTCACTATCGTCGAGGAGCTTGTTGAGTTTCTCTAGGCCTTCCCAGATACTCATTTTGGCGCGTGTCTTGGTCTTGAAGTTGATGCGGGCTTGGAGGTTGTAAGCCACCGTCTGTTTCTGGTGTTGCTCCTGGTAAAAGCTCTTGACTCGTTCACACGCAAGGTCATATTGTCGGAACGTCTTGGGGTCCACGCCAACGGGAAGATTGATGTGAGGCTCTTCGTATGCATTATTTGACGTTCCATTCATAAGAAGTATAGTTTCATCTCCTTTCCCTTCAGTTCCATCTCCTTCTATAGTATATCCTTCTTTCTCTCCATCAACAGTTCCTTCTATAGTATTTCCTTCCTTTCCATCCATAGTATAGAGTTCTGCTTTTCCTGAATCCTCATTTCTGTCTGTATCTCCTTCTCTCTTGATACATCTCTTTTCATGAATATTAGTTTCATCTCCATCCTGATTTCCTCCAATGTTTTTTCTCTTTCCTTCAATGTCTTCTCTCTTTCCTCCAATGTCTTCTCTCTTTCCTCCAGTGTCTTCTCTCTTTCCTCCAATGTCTTCTCTCTTTCCTCCAATGTCTTCTCTCTTTCCTCCAATGTCTTCTCTTTCTCCATCCAAAGTATTCTCGTCTCCATGTAGAGTACTTCCTTTTATAGTTCTTCCTCCCGTCTCTCCCGTCTCTCCTTCTTTCACACCTTCTGTATCTGTCACTCTTCCTATAGTAACTCCTGTCTTTCCTTCTCTCTCATCATCTATACTATCTCCATCTCTTATACCTCCATCTCTTATACCTCCATCTCTTATACCTCCATCTCTTATACCTCCATCTCTTATACCTCCCTCTCTGATACCTCCCTCTATAGTATCATCCTCCTTTCCTTCTTTCGTTCCGCCTCTCTTATCATCTCTGGTACTTTCTTCTATAGTACTTCCTTCTATAGTACTTCCTTCTATAGTACTTCCTTCTCTGATATCACCCTCTCCTTCTCCTCCTTCTCCTTCTATCTTTCTATCCAGAGTACCTCGTTCTATAGTACTTCCTTCTCTTTCTATAGTACCTCCTTCTATAGTACCTCCTTCTATATTACCTCCTTCTATAGTACCTTCGTTTCTCCCTTTCACCTCCTCGCACTCGCTCTCGTCGCGCGACTTACGCTCCACGGCGAGGGGCTGATGCGCACTGTCTTTTTCTGGAGACGCACGCTTGGGAATTGGCTGCTTTTTTTGTGCTTGCGTGCGAACTAGTGGTTTCACACCTTGGTAATTTTCTGAAGTGGTGATTTTGGGTGTTTTGGGTGTTTTGAGTGTTTCGCCTCGCACATCACCAAACAAATTTTCCCCTCTTTTTTTTCCAAATTGATCTTCATTTTGAGTGACATTTCTGGTCCCATTTGTTTTGTTTTGGCTTCCATTTTGGGATCCATTTGTTTTGTTTTGGGCTCTATTTTCCATTTGATTTTGCGCCCCTTGGCCTCCACTGTGGCCATCACCCTCGTGGTCGCCTTTGAGAATCTCCGACCGTAGCTTGTTTACATACTGCACAGAATCATCTATACTCTCTAAGACCCAGCCGTTGAGCTTCCTACGCTTATACTCGTCTTCTTGCGTGGAGGAGTCCATGGCGTGGAGTGAGGTGATGCCTCGTTGATCTTATGTAGTCACGTGCGATAATATCACGTGATCGTGTACATGGTCACGTGTTGCATCCTCTAATTATAAATCTCTCTTTAATATTTCTCTTCAATCTCTTTCTTCACCCTCTCATTCAATCTCTCGTTCAAATTCTCTACACTTCTCCATCCCTATCTCTTGTCTCATTATCTTGTATTATGCAAATCTATTTCTCAGTGGTGGCCTGCAGGCATGGGGTTTTTCACTACCACTCCGTCCTTCACATTGCCCTCCTTCACCCAGCCTCCAGGCAAAATAGGCTCGTGGTCTCTTCTAAACTGTTCGATTCTTTCGAGCATCACCGGCTTGAACGATTTGATCAAGCCCTGCACGGGCCATGCGGCGGCATCTCCCAATGCACAGATGGTGTGGCCTTCGATCTCCTTGGTCAACTCGAAGATCATGTCGATTTCCTTCTCCGTGGCCTGGCCCTTGACAAATCTTTGCATCATATTCTGCAACCACGTGGTTCCTTCTCTGCACGGCGTACATTGTCCACACGACTCGTGCTTGTAGAATGCAGAGAATCTCTGGATGGCCCGGATGATATCCGTTTGCTTGTTCATGACAATCACGGCGGCCGTTCCCAAACCGGATCCCTCATCTTTCAATGCATCGTAGTCCATCAACACATGGTCACACACTTCCTTGGGCATCACAGGGACGGAACATCCTCCTGGGATAACTCCGAGCAAGTTGTCCCAACCACCTTTGACTCCACCACAGTGCTTTTCCAACAATTCCTTCAATGGAATAGACATTTCCTCCTCCACGGTACATGGCTCGTTGACGTGACCAGAGATACAGAACAACTTGGTACCTGCATTTCTCTCTCTTCCAAAACCGGCAAACCAGTCTCCTCCTCTTCTCAAGATAGTAGGAGCAACAGCCACGGTTTCAACGTTGGCCACTGTGGTGGGACGGCCGAAAAGACCCACACCTGCAGGGAAGGGAGGCTTCAATCTAGGCTTACCGGCCTTTCCTTCAATGGACTCGATCAATGCGGTTTCTTCTCCGCAAATGTAAGCACCCATACCACGGTGGATGTAGATATCAAAGTCGTAGCCAGAGCCACAGGCGTTCTTTCCCAAGAGACCATCCTTGTAGGCCTCATTGATGGCCTGCTGCAAGATTACAGTCTCGTTGTAGAACTCACCTCTGATGTAAATGTACGCAGCAGTGGCGTTCATACCTCTTCCGGCCAATAAACAACCCTCCACCAACTTGTGGGGGTCTTTCCGGATAATCTCTCTGTCTTTACAGGTACCAGGCTCACCCTCATCGGCATTGACCACCAAGTATCTGGGACCAGGGTTCTTCTCCCATCCTGGAGGGTTCATGAACGACCACTTGAGCCCCGAGGGGAATCCGGCACCTCCACGGCCTCTCAAGCCGGATTTCTTCATCTCATCAATGATCCATTTATCTCCTTTGTTGATAATCTCCTTAGTTTTGTGCCAGTCACCCATTTTCTTGGCGGACTTCAAGTCGTGGCCATAGGTTCCATAGACATTCTGGAAGATTCTGTCCTGGTCTTTCAAGCCGCCATGGACACGGTTGGGGTTAGCGGCGGGGTCAGCAATGGTGGCCAAGCGCCTGAGGGTCCTGGCCGGGGAAGACAATTTGCGAAGCATGGCCAGGGAGTGATTCAGGGAAGTTTCAGGGGTGTTTCAAATCTGCGTGAAGAGAAGCACACTTAGAGATGGAATGCTGGCGTAGGAGCTTAAGTGACGAGAAAAGGCTTTTTTTGGTGCTGCTTACGGTGCGCGGTAATTGGTTTTGACCGACTCCTATTGGCTGCGTATGGTTATGTGCAGGAACCAGTGCCTCCTCCTCCCTTCATATTTAGTCCCAGTTCCCATAATCCACTTGTCTACTGAGTTATTTCGAAATATATAAATTAAAAAGACAGTGTGTACTATTTCAAGGTGCTGGATTTATTATATGTATATACTATATGGCTGTACTGCATCTAGTCCGCGGACTGTGATCCTAGTTAGTGTTGTGTAGAGTGTTCATTTACAGTGTTCATATGGTGGAATTAGTAGCGCATTATAGTGTACTTCAGTACATCAGAGTGAGTGCTCATGAGTGCTCGCCAGTTCCACTGACCTACTTCGCACCTACTCACCTACTTCGCACCTACCACCCTACCACCCTACTCTTGCACCCATTACATAGAACCGGCTCCTTTCTATACCCACCATTTATAATGTAATAATGTTATACTAAGATGTAATGATCTATTTTACCTATGTTATTTCTGTAACCTATATTGACCTATTGTCTATGTTACCTATGTTACCTATAAGCTACACTGGTCTATACTTATCTATAAGAACCTATATTAACCTATAAACCACCATAATCTATACTAGTCTATATTATCTATACTAACCTATATAGTTCATTAACTCAATTTTAATCTATACTAATTCCACCTCTAAAGTAGTTACAGTAAGTATTACTATGAGTAGTAGTAGTCAGTAGTAGTAGTAGTCAGTAGTAGTAGTAGTCAGTAGTAGTAGTAGTCAGTAGTAGTCAGTAGTAGTCAGTAGTAGTAGTAGTAGTCAGTAGTAGTAGTAGTAGTCAGTAGTAGTAGTAGTAGTCAGTAGTAGTAGTAGTCAGTAGTAGTAGTAGTCAGTAGTAGTCAGTAGTAGTAGTAGTAGTCAGTAGTAGTAGTAGTAGTCAGTAGTAGTAGTAATCAGTAGTAGTAGTAGTAGTAGTAGTAGTAGTCAGTAGTAGTAATCAGTAGTACTACTAGTGTAGTATATTTATTATAAATAGGTATAATATTGATATCATATTACAAAACATTTGATTAATGGAAATAATAGATTATATCATAAAGTTATATTATTTAACATAGGCCGTAAAATGGTCACAGTACACTTAAGATCTGATACTCCAGATTAGACTTAAACATATTGAAGTCCATGTTTAGACTCAAATGTTAGATTGAGTGAAGATAAGTGTAGGCAAATTGGTAGTCAGATTGGTAGTCAGATTGGTAGTCAGATTGGTAGTCAGATTGGTGGTCAAATAAGTGTAGTAAGATTAGTGCGTCCGTGAAATTATACTAATACTAACCTATACACTATTTGACACTATTTGACACTATGACACTATTTGATACTATGACACTATTTGATACTATGACACTATTTGACACTATGCTAACTGTTAGATCCGCCATACGCAAGGCCCTGCCTATGAAGGTATTATGAAGCCTCTCAGTCCGGTTGTTACAATGGCCATTGCAAACGCCGTGTCACGACCATCGTTGTATGAAGTACTATGATGGTCATTTCGGCTATTCTGGAACAATCCTTACCATTGGTCTAGTGGAGAGTTTTTTGATGCCACGTTTCTCTCAAATTATATAAGCCACTCCCCCTCTCCTTGAGGAACCAGCAATGAGTACAATATTAGGCTAAGACACGTTACAAAGAACATAACATTAACCTATATGAACCTATATGAACCTATACTATCTATATGAACCTATACTATCTATATGAACCTATACTATCTATATGAACCTATACTATCTATATGAACCCATACTAATCTATATGAACCTATATCAATCTATATGAACCTATATCAATCTACACTAAGACTGTCAGAGCCGCCATGGATAGACTCACTACCCATCGGTATTTTTAGAGCCTACGAAAGTCGATTAGTCAGCAACTCGCCTCCGATTCTGACTACTCGTTTGTTTTGTTGGTCGTTTTTTTTGTTAGTCGTTTCTTTTGGTAGTCGTTTCTTTTGGTACTGAATGACCGATTATTCATCTCATCACCCTTTTTGTTACTTAAATAGCTCAGGTTCCCCCTTCTGAGGAACCATCAACCAAAAAACATAGTAAATAGAGTACCTGACGTAAACCGGAATCTAACAAAGACTATACTAAGACTCTAGCCTATTTACTTGACACGGATTGAGCTATACTAATTCCACTACTAATTGTCAGACCCACCATAGGTAGGGATCTAGCTATGGAGATATTATGAAACCTCTCTGTCTGATACAATGACCATTGTTACTCAGCCTTCTACTTAGCCTTCTACTCAGCCTTCTACTTAGCCTCCTACTCAGCCTTCATTGCACGGAGTACCAGGTTGGCCTGAGGTGAGAACATCAATGATCACCAAGGAGTTGCTCCGCAGCGATCTCTTCTCTTGAAAACACTGAAAAAGTAGCTCAGATTCCTCAACTTGAGAAATCATCAACGAATCAAGATAACTTAGTACTTAACGTCACAACGAGAATCTAACACTAATAGCTATACTATACTAACACTATTAACACTATTAACACTATTAACACTATTAACACTATTAACACTATTAACACTATTAACACTATTAACACTATTAACACTA
>NLAO01001772.1:0-29074 GCA_002370835.1 Metschnikowia continentalis | reverse complement strand
CCACTACTCTATACTATACATTATACCACTACTCTATACTATACATTATACCACTACTCTATACTATACATTATACCACTACTCTATACCAGTAATCCTTACTACTGTTAGATTCTTGTTGATACGTCAGGTACTCTGTTTACTAAGTTCATTCGCCAATGAATCCCCGGAGAAAGATTTGGGCTACTTCAATAGTTGAAGAGGAGTTGCCTAATCAGCCGGTAGTAGTATAGTCATAGATTTAGTTATTGTCTTTGTAGTAGAATTGTCATAGATATAGTTATTGTCTTGGTGATCCCCAGAGAAGTTGATAATACCATTGCTATCGATTTGATGATCAAGCACATTAAAAAGCAGCTAGCAATTAAGAGTTCTTTGCATCTTTAACGGCTCAAACACTTGGGCCTGGGCTTCAATCTCGATGTATCTAGGTTCTCCAACCTCCATATCTTGCCCACTAATAACCACACCGCTGATATTCATGCAATCCTTTTCAATATGGAGACAGAACGGTCCGACTTCATTTTCTATTTCGACAGAATTGCCAATCTCCTCATTGAAACTGCTTTGGACCCATTGAGGGATTATGATCCTATGACAGTCACTGCACCATGATATATGAACAGATTAGTATAAGTTCCCTTATTCCACTCTGGGTCTTATCGCTATTCATGACCGATATATGGACAGCACAACATATTATGGTGTATAGATATACGCCAATTCTAGAAGTCTCCTCTAGACGTCTTCTCTTTACTTCTATAGATGTATTAACGTCACATCCGCAACGACATTTGCGGCACCAGGAGAACTGCCTGACGTATACCAAGATGCCTCCAAGAACCAGACCCACCAAAAGATCTCGTACTGATGATACTTCAATAAGTACTGACAACTCTTCTTTTTCTTCTCCTACTCCNATACTTCAATAAGTACTGACAACTCTTCTTTTTCTTCTCCTACTCCTGAAGTAAACACTTCTCCTGAAGTGTTTACATATCTTGATGAGACAATGAGATCAGTGTCTTATAGTGTTAGTCAATCACTGGACGTTACTCCATGGTTACTCACAGGTCCTCTTGGTGCCGCAACTGTCGTTGCGGATCTGGCATTAACACAAAGGCAAAATGTAGATATTCACTTCGAAGCAATGCCCACGGATTGGCATCTTCATCTTGTAAAAAATCTTGTGTACGTCGCTGTTGGTGGTCAAGCTGCACGAATAAAAACGTCCATTTAAAAGCTTGTTGTCACTATTCGTTTGCAATGGAATTGATTCAACAAGCAGAAAGGGGTATGGAAAGTGTACTCAAGGTAAGGACAATGAATAAGCCAAACGCTGTTTTCGACACCAAAGATGAACCCACCATGGCAACTCCTGTACATAAAGTCAAAAGAATGGTTGAGTAGAATATTTGCCAAAGGTACGACACGGGTAGCAACGGGAGAATATCACCCTGAACTTTGCCAAAATTGTCCAAGAGGGGTTCGATGAATCCTACAGGAGTTGCCTAATCACCCGGTAGTTGAATTGTCATAGGTGTAGCTATAGTCTTAGTAGTATAGTCATAGATATAGTTATAGTCTTAGTAGTAGTATAGTCATAAATATAGCTGTCTTAGTAGTAGTAGTAGTATAGTCATAGATGTAGCTATAGTCTTAGTAGTATAGTCATAGATATAGTTATAGTCTTAGTAGTAGTAGTAGAATTGTCATAAATATAGTTATTGTCTTGGTAGTAGTATAGTCATAAATATAGTTATTGTCTTAGTAGTAGTAGTAGTATAGTCATAATATAGCTTGGTCTTAGTGGATACCTTGGAAGGATGTCTTAGAGTTTGATGACGATAAGAAAAAGGCATCATTAAAAAGTGCTTACACAATTGATGACTTGTAATCTAATCTTCTAGGGCAGAGACTACTTAAGGTAAACCAAAAGATTATAAAGTTGTAACTACTGATTTAAATCATTTTAATCTACACAGAGTGGCTGTAAGGGGATCAAAAAATTTGGTTACTCTAAGCTTGACAGGTGTAACAGACTTCTGGAACCTTTGTTCTGCCTTTGTTCTGCTTAGAGATTCTATGGTCTTTGAAATTCTATGGTCTTAGAAACTACAATCCACTATGTAAAGTCTATGTATCTATAATCTTATATAAGTATAGTGCAGTCTATATTATGTAGATAGTAATGCACTAGTCGTCAACGGCACTACTAGTGAGTAGTAGAGCTGGTGAGTAGTAGAGCTGGTGAGTTGTGGACCTGGTGAGTACTGGACCTGGTGACTTGTGGACCTGGTGACTTGTGGACCTGGTGACTTGTGAACCTGGTGACTTGTGAACCTGGTGAGTACTGAACCTGGTGAGTACTGGACCTGGTGACTTGTGGACCTGGTGAGTACTGGACCTGGTGACTTGTGGACCTGGTGAGTACTGGACCTGGTACCCGATTAGATAAGTCGTCTTGTAGAATCCATGATTGTGTAGTTAATTTGGATTTCTCGGTTAGTGCTTGTGTGGTGGATGTAGATTGACCAGATTAAGCACTAGCTTATGCCTCTCTAGAAACTGTACCATTATAGCCTCAGTGTTCCACCTCCAAGAAATCCATACTCCTGCCCAGCCTAGATCTTATCACTCTAAGCCTCTCTCTATGCACAGCTAGTCTCTGGTCACTGGTCTGGTCTCTAACTCTATGGACTAACCTTAGTAGCCTTATCTGTACAGCCTTAAAAAGTGTAGTATGGTGTCCAATGCCTGAAACTGAGAAAATCTCTCTTTCTCATCTCTCTCATCTCTCATCTCTCTTTCTCATCTCTCATCTCTCATCTCTCTTTCTCATCTCTTATCTCTCTCATCTCTCTCATCTCTCTCATCATCTCTCTCATCTCTCTCATTATCTCTCTCATCTCTCTCATCTCTCTCATCTCTCTCATCTCTCTTTCTCATCTCTCTCATCTCTCTCATCTCTCTCATCTCTCTCATCTCTCTCATCTCTCTCATCTCTCTTTCTCATCTCTCTCATCTCTCTCATCTCTCTCATCTCTCTCATCTCTTTTTCACATCTTGTAGAGTCTCTTAAGACGGAGAAACTCAGTTCGGGGTAAGATGTCGCCGAAAGAAGCATCGGACGGGGATGAGGAGCTGATCAACGCTGCCTCTTCCGGAGACCGCTTCTTGGACGACATCTGGTTTCCGTAGTGCCAGATGCTCCAGATCAACTCCTCCTCGCCCATGGGTCCAGTCACGTTTTCGGGCGCATAGCAAACCTGGGCCACGTCATGGAGGATGTTGGCCGTCAAGCCCCATACATCGTAGAGTTTCTCGTTGGTGGACAAGTCTCTCCTGGACCCCAACCTTCCCCATTTGGATAACTTGGACATATCTTTCTTTTCTCCTCTCAGTTCCTGTTTCTGTTTCTGTTCTTGTTCCTGTTCCTGTTCCACTGCCTTTGCTTCTTCTTCTGCCTCTGCCTCTGCCTCTGCTTTTGCTTCTGCCACTGCCTCCTCCCCCTCCTCCCCCTCCATCTCTTCCTCTGTTTCCAGAAGATCCTTTAGGTCCCGGAGCCAATGGATCTCAGCTGGGTTCTTCTGTGGAAACGTATACAGACGGAGGTTCCAAGGAATGCCTCCCCATTTCACGCTATGGTAGGTCCGTTCTAGAGCTTCTGGGTCCCGAAATACCACCCCAGACCCCGCCTTCTTGGGGTAGAGAAAGTCCAGGAGAGGTACAGAAAACACATGCGAACTCTCGCCCGGGTTTACGGCCAAAGCAATGCGAGCCCAGTCCTCCACGCCCAAAAACCCCACACACGGAGCCACCGCCAGAAACGTCCGTGAGAGGTAACACGGCATCTGCGTAAGGTGGCGGATCAGCAAGCCGGCCAGCACCAAGTCCGAGTCGTTCGCCGAAAGCCCAATCTCCTCGTGCATCTCCCTCCGTGCCACCATCCACGGCAGCTCCAAGCCCGTATCGGCTTTTCCGCCAGGAAACGAGATGTGGCCGGGGAAACTGCGGAGTCGCGACGACCTCTTGGTGAGCACCACGCGAAGCTCGCCACACTGCCCGAAAAAAAGGAGGATGAATACCGCAGACCGCCGAGCAACCGGTAGTCGGTGCCAAATCAGCTTAGCCTCTCCCTGGTAGTGCGACGCCTGAAATCCCTCAAGGTTAGATAAAAACATCCCCCAAACCAGTAGTATCAGACAATACTAGATAAAATTAGAGTCAAAACAGGGCAGTAGTCAAGCTAGACAATTGAAAAAACTAGAGTCAAAATAGAAAATAGTTAAAACTAGACAATAGTTAAAATTAGACTGTAGAAAAAAGTGTAGTAAAACTAGACAATAGACAAAACTAGAGTCAAAACTAGACTTTATTCAAAACTAGACTTTATTCAAAGCTAGACTGTAGAAAAAACTGTAGTCAAAATAGACTGTAGTTAAAATAGACTGTAGTCAAAACTAAATGGTTGCCAAAACTAAATGGTTGCCAAACTAGATAGTCAAACTAGATAGTCAAACTAGATAGTAGTCTAAATAAACTAACAGACAAATCAATGAATTCACAAAATACCAATAGGGAATGGGCGTATACTTGGTCGAGTGTCTTGGTGTTGGTAGTAGTTGGGATTGCTCATGGTGTGAATGAGAGACGGACTGTGGGGTAAGTGTGAGAAGGAGTGTATACAGTGCGTTTTATCCTCTCTCTCTCTCTTTCTTCTTCTTTAGTGAATTTTTGCCCCCAAAAAAAAAAAAGAATATGAAAAAAAGAGAAAAAAAGATGAAAAAAAGAGAAAAAAAGATGAAAAAAAGAGAAAAAAAGATGAAAAAAAGATGAAAAAAAGATGAAAAAAAAAAAAGGAAGATAAGAAAAAAAATACGAAGATGGAGATATCTAGAAAAAGCAGATTATGTATTTGAGTAATTTTTAGGGGATAATTTTGTGTGTGTGTGTGTGTGATTTTAGCGGTGGAAGTCTATGTTTCTTATTCTTTAAGCTCTCACTATCCTGAGATAAAATGCGAATACATGTATACTGTGTCCTATATGATTATGCTGTGTACTATATGTTTATTCGATGTACCATAAGATTATACTGTGTACTATATTATCATACCGTGTACCATACTATTATACTGTGGCCTATATGATTATACTGTCCTATATGATTATACTGTGTCCTATACTGTGTACCACATGATCATACTGTGTACAGTGTTTTTCAAAAGTATTCAAACCAGCGCGACAAAATGTTTCGAACCAAGAAGACAAAATGTTTCAAACCACACTAGCAAAATTAAACAAACCAATACAATATGAATGATTACATAATCCCTAACAAGTTGTTGTATACAGGATAAGAAGGAAATCTGTTCTGTTCTGTTCTGTTCTGTTCTGTTCTGTCCGTTTTTCACCCCTTGATTGGTTCTTGATCCTTGATTGGTACTGCAAGACTTCTGTCCCAAATGTAGTACCAAATGAGGTAATCGTCCAGATTTAAGATTTCATAATATTAAATTCTAATAAAAGTTGGTGTGAAACATTTTGATATAAAGAATTTAGTAAAAGTTTTCTTAAAAAAAAAAAATGAGGCTTAGAACTTAATGATGGTTTTGAAAGACTGTGCGAAGGGGTAAGAAACTTTTTGAATGATTGGTTTGTTTAATTTTGCTAGTTTGGTTTGGTGTTTTTCAAAACTATTCAAACCAGCGTGACAAAATGGTTCAAACCAGCGCAACAAAATGGTTCAAACCAGTGCGACAAAATGGTTCAAACCACCATGACAAAATGGTTCAAACCATCATGACAAAATGGTTCAAACCAAGAAGACAGAATGGTTCAAATCAAATGGCGTAATATTTCACACCAACTTTTAGTAAAATTCAATATTCTGAAACCTTAAATCTGGAGGTTTACTTCATATGGTACTACATTTGGGAAAAATGTCTTTCAGTACCAATCAAGTGTGAAAAACGGAACTGAACTGAACTGAACTGAACTGGTTTCCTTGATATCCTGTATACAACACATTGTCCATTTGGTTTGAAAGACTGTGCTAAGGGGTACGAAACTTTTTGTCGCGGTGGTTTGTTTAATTTATTAGAATTCAATATTTGGAAATTTTAAATCTGAAATCTGAAATCTGGACGATTGCCTCAAATGGTATTACATTTGGGAGTCTTGCAGTACCAAAAAAGGGTGAAAAACGGACAGAACTGAACTCGTTTCCTTGTTATCATGTATACAACAACTTGTTAGGAGTTACAGTGTTTTTGAAAACTATTCAAACCAGCGCGACAGAATGGTTCAAACCAGTGCGGCAAAACGATTCAAACCACACTAGCAAAATTAAACAAACCAATACACATAACCCCCAACAAGTTGTTGTATATAGGATAACAAGGAAACCAGTTCAGTTTCAGTTTCGTCCGTTTTGACCCTTGATTAGTACTGCAAGATTCCCAAATGTAGTACCATATCAGGTAATCCTCCAGATTTAAGATTTCAAAATATTGAATTCTAATAAAAGTTGGTGTGAACCATTCTGTCTTCTTGGTTTGAATAGTTTTGTTGCGCCGGTTTGAATACTTTTGAAAAACACTGTACTCCAGATATAGAGAACTTATACAGTGTTTTTCAAAACTATTCAAACCAGTGCGACAAAATGGTTCGAACCACACTAACAAAATGTTTCAAACCAGTGCGACAAAATGTTTCAAACCAATAATTCAACAGTTTCGTACCCCTTCGTAAAGTCTTTCAAAGCAAATGGCGTAATGTTACACACCAACTTTTATTAGAATTTAATATTTGGAAATTTTAAATCTGAAATCTGAAATCTGGACGATTGCCTCAAATGGTATTACATTTGGGAGTCTTGCAGTACCAAAAAAGGGTGAAAAACGGACAGAACTGAACTCGTTTCCTTGTTATCTTATATACAACAACTTGTTAGGAGTTATGTAATCATTCATATTGTATTGGTTTGTTTAATTTTGCTAGTGTGTTTTTTTTGAATCGTTTTCCCGCGCTGGTTTGAATAGTTTTGCCGAGCTGGTTTGAACCATTTTGGCGCACTGGTTTGAATACTTTAGAAAAACACTGTAGATTTTTATTCAAACCAGTGCGCCAAAATGGTTCGAACCAAGAAGACAAAATGGTTCAAACCAATAATTCAAAAAGTTTCGTAAACCCCTAACAAGTTGTTGTATACAGGATAACTAAGAAACCAGTTCAGTTCCGTCCGTTTTTCACCCTTGATTAATACTGCAAGACTTTTGTCCCAAATGTAAGTACATATGAGACAATCTTCCAAATTTAAGATTTCAGATTTAAGATTTCAAGATATTGAATTCTAATAAAAGTTGGTGTGAAACATTATGCCATTTGGTTTGGAAGACTGTGCGAAGGGGTAAGAAACTTTTTGAATTATTGGTTTGTTTAATTTTGCTAAAGTGGATTGAATAGTTTTGCCGAGCTGGTTTGAATAGTTTTGAAAAACATTGTATCCTTGAAATGCTGGTTTATGAAAAGAGAGCCCACCCCGTAAATGCAGAGAGACCAGCTTTGTACCATGGTGACTGAGGAGGTGGTATTCTGGACTGGCCATTGTCACATCAGACGGCGTAGACTTCATGATACCTGTATGGTTAGTGCCCTCTCCATAGGATACAACTTGATACGAAGTACCTTGACTCCGTACATGCTAGGTGCATGTTGATAGTTCACGTGTAACTCGTCAAGTATTTACGTATCTTGATGAGACTATGAACTTTAGGAATAACGCTCAATATACTACAATATGTATTTTGAGGCCTCTCTGTCCGGTTATTACAATGGCCATGCCATCGTGGAACGAAGTACTATGATGGCCATTGCAAACTCCGTATCACAGCCATCATAGTACTTTGTCATATACATTGGTCATCATAGTACTTTTTCGTTTACGTTGGCCATCATAGTACTTTGCAATGGCCATCATAATACTTTGTCATATACATTGGTCATTATAGTATTTCGTACAATGATGGCATTTCGATGCCACGTTTCTCTCAAAGTTATAACTTTAGGATTCTAGACGTATTTTGCCATGGCAAAAATCACTAGTACAGTGTTTTTCAAAACTATTCAAACCAGCGCAACAAAATGTTTCGTACCCCTTTGCACAGTCTTTCAAACCAAATGGACAAGGTGTTGTATACAGGATATCAAGGAAACAGGGTTCAGGTCCAGTTTCGTCCATTTTTCACCCTTGATTGGTATTGCAAGACTCCCAAATGTAGTACCATAAGAGTCAATCCTCGAGATTTAAGATTTCAGAATATTGAATTCTAATAAAAGTTGGTGTGAACCATTTTGTCATTTGGTTTGAACCAATTTGTCATGGTGGTTTGAATAGTTTTGTCATGGTGGTTTGAATAATTTTGAAAAACACTGTAATTAGTAGTCTGTAGTTGGTGAAAGTAGTTAGTGACAGTAGTTAGTAACAGTAGTTAGTCACAGTAGTTAGTCACAGTAGCTAGTCACAGTAGCTAGTAGTTAGTCACAGTAGCTAGTAGTTAGTAGTTAGTAGTTAGTAGTTAGTAGTTAGTAGTTAGTAGTTAGTAGTTAGTAGTTAGTAGTTAGTAGTTAGTAGTTAGTATTTAGTAGTTAGTAGTTTGTAGTTAGTCACAGTAGTTAGTGACAGTAGTTAGTAACCGTAGTTAGTAACAGTAGTTAGTGACAGTAGTTAGTGACAGTAGTTAGTGACAGTAGTTAGTGACAGTAGTTAGTGACAGTACTTAGTGACAGTACTTATAAACAGTAGTTAGTGTTGAGAGTTAGTAACAGTACTTAGTGGCAGTACTTAGTGTTGAGAGTTACCATAAATGCTCACTTAGACTGGAACGCTTACCTTGTTTCTTCTTAAGAATAGACTGGTACACTAGTTTTCATTCTTTTCAATGTATTCTTAACTTGTGCGACTTCTATAGACTAGAATATCTGTCGTGTGGTCTATATCGATACTCCTCAACCATGAGCCAGATCCTCTCCTTATATACCTTGGATTCCTTGGATTCCGTCCTCTTGTACCGGACTTGTTAATCTCTTGTCTGAAGTCAACCCTGATGCCTCCTAACGCCAAGACACAGTTCATACTACCTGTCTGCGGATATACATTTCTCGGAACCTTATGAGAATTTCCCTTTATCCAATTCTGCTGTACTATAGGTAACACCTCCCTGCACACATGGGTCAGGACATCTCACATGTTCAACCATTAGTAGTAGTAGTAGTAGTAGTAGAGTAGAGATAGACTAAGTGATACATAATAGACTGATAGGTACGGGGTATTAGAGTGAAGAACAGATCTAGATAATGGTGATGGTTGGAGTGATAGGAGGTAGAGTAGACCAGTAGTAGTACTGGAGTAGTAGTACTAGAGTAGTAGTACTAGAGTAGTAGTACTAGAGTAGTAGTACTAGAGTAGTAGTACTAGAGTAGTAGTACTAGAGTAGTAGAGTAGTGCATTGGTGTCTAGACTCTGACCCTGATACACGAAAAAACGGTAATAGTGTATGGTAGTAATGCATGGTGCAGTGACTTCATCTGCTAAACAGACCAGCTGAGCTCTTACCAGTGCTAATACTCCAGGTAATGAGTGTACTGAGTGATGTAGACCATAGAATGTGTGGGTGCAAATCGCGAAGTCGCAATTCCATCAGGATCAAATACACGATAAGCTTGAGTGAATGTAAGAGTATGGAACGACTGGAGGCAATAATATAATACATCATATACAATAAAAATGAAAAAAAAAGATTGCAGCACCACAATTTCACACATGGTCTCCCACTGCATTACTCACTGTGGCCCTAAGTGGTTTGACTAACGTTGATCGGACGGGAAACTGTACTCTACACTTGGTATGGCCGCAACCGAAAGTCGATTTTTTTGGATTTTCATCACTACTTCCTACTCACTAGACTATGTTAGTAAGTTCAAACAGACTATACATTAGTGTCAGTTATATTTGTTGTTCATTTGGTGCTCTTAAATATCTCCCTACTTTTTTTTTTTTGTGCTATACTAGGGGTGTACGGGTATTAACTGTTGGTTATAGTTATCTTTCTAATGATCTTATTTGTGTTTCTAATTAATAATCTAATTATTCTGTTTACTTGAGCCGTACTCAGATCAATTGGCGATTCTATTAGTCTATAATATGCGGATCCCGGCGTAGAGAGGTTGTAGCCTTTTCCAGCTCTGGCACGCTCAGGTTATGAGATCACAAGGCTTACTCAGCTTCAGCCAAAAGTTGAGGCCAGTCGTTGACGTCGGCATTCTCGTAGATGACGTTGTACACGGCCTCAAACAATGGGAACTCGGCTTGCAACTTGAAGTTCTCCAACAACTCGTGCACCTCCTTGGCGGTGATGATACCTTGAGACGATTGGCCATTCAACAACACCTTCTCGGCCTCCCAGGCGTCAACCTTGTGCTCCACCATGTAACGAGCCACCTTGACGTTTCTACCTCCGGAACAGGTGGTGATCAAGTCAGCAACACCGGCGGATTCCTCGGTGAAGGTAGTGGACTCTGGTGCAGACAAGCCGCTGATTCCAAACTTCTTCCAGTAGGAAGCAAAGTGGATGGTCTCTCTAAGACCAATTCTCATGATGGCCGACTTGGCATTGTCACCCCATCCGGCACCCTCGACGAAACCAGCACCAATGGCGACAACGTTCTTCAAGGCTCCAGCAATGGAAGCACCAATGACATCCTTGATGACTCTGACGTGGAAATACGTTCTGTGGAAAGCCTCCTTCAAGATGTACTCGTCAATATCCTTACCCTCGCCACGGAAGTCGTTAGGTCTGTTGTAGGCAATGGAGGTTTCGGACCATCTGTTTCTGGCCACCTCGTTGGCAATGTTGGCACCAGACAAGACACCACAGTAGATGCCCAAAGTGTCAGTAATTGATTGCGACAACAACTTACAGCCACTGGCATCCACCTCCAAGCCCTTAAGACAAGAGATGGCTCTGACGTTAGGAGACACCTTTCCGACCAATTGTTGGCAGATTCTTGGCAAGAACTGGTGGGGGATGTTGAAAATAAGAAGGTCAGCACCCTCGACAGTGGACACGATATCAGGGTTTGCAACCAAGTTCTCAGGCAACTTAACGTCAGGCAAGTACTTAACGTTCTCGTGCTCAGAGTTGATGATCTCGGTCAATTTCTTACCGTTGACCTCTTCCTCGAAAACCCACATGTTCACTTGCTTGTGGAAGAGCTCAGGCTTCTCGGCAGTGTTCTCGGCCACAAGCTTGGCCACGGCGGTTCCCCAGTTGCCAGAACCAATGATGGCGACTCTGAAAGGTTTCTCGATAGTGTAAGGTGCAGACATTGTGAATAAATGGGGCCTGAAGTTAGAGTGTGATAGGACTTAACGGGGGAATGGGGCCTTTTATAGTTTTTTGGGGGGCCGGACCGACGTGCAGGGAATGCTGTCCTTTTATAGTGTGAGTGCTTATTTGGGCCTACAGGAGGGGGGCTGGGAAACGGGGGTATCTGCACACCCGCGCGGGATTTTCTGCAGGAAGATAATAAAGGTAGTGCTGCGGTGTGTCGTGCCTGGGCGCCGGAAAAAAAAAAGCAGGCCAAGAGGCGAAAGAGACAATCGCTAAAAATTGGAGTGGACGGCCATTGTGATCCTGCACAAAAGCAATCGTTCCTGTATAATGGCCTCAATTCCTGTACTTACCGCCACAAAGCCAGCAAAATTTCTCTAATGGGAAAATTTAAGTGGCTAGTGACTTTGACATGATGTGGTGAGTCGGAGTTTTGGTCGGAATATATTTCTTTTGGCGCGCAGAGATCTTCCCGAATTCCTTTTTCGCAGGCTTTTTTTTTTTTGTTTTTTTTTGTTTTTACTGCGTCCTGCAGACATGACGACACTTGCTGTGACCGTCCTACCACCTTGATTCTCAGCAAGGTGACGCCAAGGACAGGGGGGGTAACGGTATGGGCCATATGTTTTCTGCAGGACATGTAACCAGGGTAATACAATTTTGTTTCAAAACATTCTTTTTGATTGTTGGTTGTGAGCCCATACCCCCATCCGTCTCTTATGCCTCACTGTTGCAAACCAAAGTCGACGAGCAAGCCAGCAGCATGATTTCGTCATCGTCCTGTATATAACAGTGGGCGATGTCGGACTTTCGCGCTCCTCCGGACGGACCCAAAAATGGGCTCGGCCATTCCCCTCCAAAATTGCTTTTCGCGATCGGTCCTAAATCCGCCCATTCCTGTAGCAAAAGCGCCAAATTTCAGAGACAAACAGTGACAGAGGAACAGGACAGAATTAGACAGAAACAGGACAGAAACAGGACAGAATTAGACAGAAACAGGACAGAAACAGGACAGAATTAGACAGAAACAAACAGAAACAAACAGAAACAAACAGTAGACAGAAACAGAAACAGAAACAGTAGACAGAAACAGAAACAAACAGTAGACAGAATAAGACAGAAAAATTAGATAGAATAAAAGAAATGTATTAATAAAATTCAAGGGACTAAAATTAAATAAAATGTATTTAATTTTTTTTTTATGATAAGGGGATGTGAATGGTGGGTGTTTAAGATTGGGTATTCAAAAGTAGGTGTTCAAAATTAGGTGTTGTGAGTGGTTGGGAATTATAAGTGTGAGAAAGTGTGAGTGTAGATGAGAAAGTGTGTGTGAGAAAGTGTAGATGAGAAAGTGTGAGTGTGTGGGTCAGAAAAGTTCTGGTGTGAGAAAAGGAATGTGTGTGAATGTGTGAATGAGGAAGTGAGTGAGCGTGTGAGTGTGAGTGTGAGTGTGAGTGAGCGTGAGTGTGAGCGTGAGTGTGAGCGTGAGTGTGAGGGAGGAAAGCGAGGGAGTGTATGAGTATAGAGTATAGGGAAAGTGAAGGCGAGAGAAAGTGAAGGAGAGAGAAAGTGAAGGAGAGAGAAAGTGAAGGAGAGAGAAAGTGAAGGAGAGAGAAAGTGAAGGAGAGAGAAAGTGAAGGAGAGAGAACGGGTGAGTGTGATTCGATGGTAAATATGGATGGTGGAAGAGAAGGTGTATGTGTGTGTTATCGGATCGCAGAGAAGGAATAAAGGTAGAGAGGTAGAGGTAGAGAAGTAGACATAGAGAAGTAGACGTAGAGAAGTAGACGTAGAGAACTAGACGTAGAGAAGTAGACGTTAAGAAGTAGAGGTAGAGAAGTAGACGTAGACGTAGAGGTACAGACGTAGATGGAGTTAGAGTTAGTCAGAGTTAGAGTTAGGTAGAGAATGAAGTATGGAGAATAGAGTCAGAGTTAAAGGTAGAAGTGAGGTAGAGGTGAGGTAAGAAGGAAGGATGGAGTATGGACATGGACATGGATTATACTGTTTTGGAGCATGGGTGGTAAATCCGTTATCAAAGTGGCCATCGATTTCTGAGCCATCGATTTCTGAGCCAATATTGGTGACATATTCTAGGCCTAAGATGTTCTTTTATTTCGTGAATTGTACTTGCCAATTGCTCCTCAGTGAGTAAACAGGCGATTCAATGTCTTTGAGCTTTGTGGTCGACGATAGACGATAGCGGGAGAATAGAGGTAAGAATAGAGAATAGACTATAGAGTATGGAGAATGGGGGTAGACTATAGAGTATGGAGAATGGGAATAGAGTATATGGCTACAGGTAGAAGTAGAGGTAGAGGTAGAGTTAGAGATAGGATTACATTGAGGAATAGAGTTATAGCGCATAGTGACTGGTGACTGATTACTGATGACTGATGACTGATGACTGATGACTGATGACTGGTGACTGGTGACTGTAGTTACACCGGAAAGAGTTAGGGTTAGGGTTAGAGAATAGAACTAGAGAATAGAGTTGGAGTTGGAGTTGGAGGCTAGGGCGTCGGAGGAATAGCGTCGGAGGAATAAAGTGAGTAGGTTAGGGTTAGAATTAGAGCAGAATTGGAGTAGAATTGGAGCAGATTTAGAGTGGAATTGAGGATGGAAGACTGGAGAGGATTGAAGCTTAGAGAGTAAGAATGAACTGAACTGGAGGAACAAGCAGGATACCCGGGATAATTGGGAATACTTGGTAAACCCAAACCAACGATAACTTATCCACATCTATCCAAAACTGTGTCTTACCTTTGTACTGCAGGAAACTGTGAAACACTTGGTTGACACTTCTTGTTGAACTTACGGGACATCTGTACCTCATGATCACGTGCCAGAAGACACGTGAGCAAAGTTTTGGTTCACTTGTCCTATTGGAACGTGAATAGAGGAGCTTGTAAGTGTTAGACTTAACACTTGATGCATGTGCAGATGAGCACATTTCTAATACAAGGAGGAAATTAATTGTCGCTAGGAGAAAATTACCGCTAGGAGGATTATTTTAAGCCAACCTGCATATTTGGAGGTTATATGCAGGCCAAAATGGCTTGCGCCTATAAGAAGGGGTAATCAGCATCATTGAGACAGGGCGGATAAGTAAATCTGTCATGACGACCCCAGGTTGAGTTTATAGGAATTTAACAAACGTTATCACCGCTCCAACAACCTGGACGTGTTGAACTGTATGTGCTTATATGCAGTACATCCCATTTAAAAACAAGAGAAATTCAAATTTTCAGCCAACCACTAAAAATTTAAGTCTAAAAATATATTAGATTAATTTAAAAATAGATTTTTAATATTTGTACAGAAACATTTTGAAATTGAAGGTGATTCTGATTTTTGGAGATGGTTTAAAGATTTTTCATTTTTTGAACTAGGGCTCAAAATTCTTATAAACTGCAAATCAACCCTTAACTTTTAACCTCCAACCTCCAACATCTCAAATACCACAAGGTACAATTTCAGACCGGTATAGCTCAACCTCTCTCTCCAAACAAAGTAACCTTGCCTGTTGGACAATAACAGGTAAAATAGTAACACTATAGTACAGCAGTATTAGTCAGTAAGTAAGTTAGTCAGTAAGTTAGTTAGTCAGTTAGTTAGTTAGTCGGTAAGTTAGTTAGTCAGTTAGTTAGTCAGTTAGTTAGTTAGTTAGTTAGTTAGTTAGTTAGTTAGTTAGTTAGTTAGTTAGTTAGTTAGTTAGTTAGTTAGTTAGTTAGTTAGTTAGTTAGTTAGTTAGTTAGTTAGTTAGTTAGTTAGTTAGTTAGTTAGTTAGTTAGTTAGTTAGTTAGTTAGTTAGTTAGTTAGTTAGTTAGTTAGTTAGTTAGTTAGTTAGTTAGTTAGTTAGTTAGTTAGTTAGTTAGTTAGTTAGTTAGTTAGTTAGTTAGTTAGTTAGTTAGTTAGTTAGTTAGTTAGTTAGTTAGTTAGTTAGTTAGTTAGTTAGTTAGTTAGTTAGTTAGTTAGTTAGTTAGTTAGTTAGTTAGTTAGTTAGTTAGTTAGTTAGTTAGTTAGTTAGTTAGTTAGTTAGTTAGTTAGTTAGTTAGTTAGTTAGTTAGTTAGTTAGTTAGTTAGTTAGTTAGTTAGTTAGTTAGTTAGTTAGTTAGTTAGTTAGTTAGTTAGTTAGTTAGTTAGTTAGTTAGTTAGTTAGTTAGTTAGTTAGTTAGTTAGTTAGTTAGTTAGTTAGTTAGTTAGTTAGTTAGTTAGTTAGTTAGTTAGTTAGTTGGTAGTAGTGGATAGAATAATTGCTTCATAGAACTACCATCAGGATTCTGTGTCTCGGTGCGATTATTCCTTGATCTACTAGACTGAGTACATATGCCACACATTCTACATACACCTAATATACTAGATACCAGGCACACTAAAGTTCCAAAATAAACTAGATGGACTCGGTACTGAGAAGGTTCTCTTAGCCTCTGGAGTGGCTATGTATGGACTCACCTGGTAACTCATCATAATAGTAGTGAGTCACAAGTAATAGTCACAAGTAATAGACATTCTGAAGCATGTAGTGTAAGCCCCAACATGGCCAAAAACTGTTCACTAACCACTCTCTGGTCACCTCTAAGGCAGCAATCACTTAGTAGGAAGTCATGAGTAGAAGTAGAATGTCCACATAGTTAATAACATGAATATGTATTCATATTACTTTCCACGTGTGGGCTCATAATAAGCATGAAAGGTATCATTACCACAAGTCATGATATTATTTCACAAGTCATGATATTAGTTCATGACTCAACCTTTAAACTCAGTCTCAGTCAGTCAGTCAATCTCAGAATCCTAGTCTATGACTATCAATTTGGGTTTCATGAATAAACATCTGAAGTGCTGTAGTGACAGGACCATAAAGTTTCAGTATCTTAAGAAACGATATCACGGTAGATGATTCTAGCATTCCACTTGTTTAGTCATTCAATTTCATTACCAGCACCCTGCATTGCGTTATGAACGGTATGTCAGTCAAAATGCCAGATAGACTTGACATCAAAACAATCTAATGCTAGGGCTTGCACATAAACTGATGCTGGCATTGACTAGCACTATGCAATGAGGCTGATGCTGAAACGCTGATTGTTGGACCGAATATACTGAAGTAGTTCTCTGGATCTTAGTGTTGCACTTTAGACTGCAATAGAACATGAACAGTCTTATCCCCACGATTCCAAATTTCAAAGCCATTCCAACTAATTGCCAGATCCTTTTGAAAAACAAAGATAAACGTTGAAAAGATGAAACTCAAATGAGCATTGAACTGGGTATCCAGTACATGTCATATTCACCATAAGATCTGTTCATATTCAGAGCATCCCCCAGGAACGAGAACTAGATCGATCAGATGATGAGAATAATCTCGGCTAGTATTGCATACCAATTCATCAGGATCACAATGTCCTAAATCAATCCATCATCAGATCAAAGAATCATAGAGATCAAAAATTGTCGTCGTCATGTCTGTAGTCATCAAACAACTCCTGGTCCAGGGGCGAGAGAATGGAGTTGCCCCGGCCCGGCCTCGGCTGCTCCCACAGCATATCCTCCATCCACAGATCCGCCTGCACCTGACCTCCGCTGATGACCTGGGCGGCCTGTAAAGACGATAAGTCTCCGGAAAGCTGGCCATCTTTGATATGGGCCAATGGATCGGGCAAGTGGCTGCGGATGGCCTCGGATTCCGTGGGGCGGTACCGAAGAGTGTCCCGGTCACCCGAAATAGAGTGGCCAGAAATGGACTGATTCTGATAATTCGGAGACTCGAAAGAATCACGCGCCTCGTGCATAGGCCTATGATAATCTGGTTCTTTTTCATGCTTCAAGGGGTCACTCATATGTTCCCGGATATCTTGGCCCGATTTGGTCACCAATTTGTCCCCATCCTCAGACAATTCCACCTGGCGGTCGGAAATCAGAGTCATGAGCTTGAGAAAGTTGGACTGCTGGAACTTCTCGGTGGTTTCTTGCGACGCCTGGCCTTTAATCATGGAATCCTGGACCTGCCGGGCAGCCTCTGCAAACTGCTCATTATTTGAACGAGACTTTTCCATCTCCACCGCACTCGGGTCCGTTTTCTCGACCTCCACTTCCACCCCATTCATTTCCACCGTTTCTTCCATATCCACCCCATTTGTATCCATTTCCATTTCCCGCTCCACCTGGTCAAATTGAGCTGCTAATGACTGGTCATCTAGCTGGGACACATTAGCCTGGATATTGCCTCTTTGCGAAGTCATGCCCAGAAATCCCATGGGAGCCATGGGCCTTGTGTTCTGGCCTTGTCTCATCTGCATGAATTGCATCTGCCAGTCAGATTTCTGGGGGGCCTGGATCGACATCTGGTTGAAATCCTGCACCCAACCGTCCCCAACATTCTGGACCAGATTCTGAACCAGATTCGACATGTGCTGATTATGAGCCTGGTTCTGGTTCTGGAACTGATTAAACTGATTTATATTCTGGAGGTTGGACTGATTTTGAAACTGTGGTTGAAACTGCGGCTGGTGCTGATGCTGATTCTGAAACAGGGGCTGAAACAGAGGTTGGAACAGATTTCCCATTTCTGATTGGTTGAACTGGTGAAACTCCTGGTTCAACCTCCCGTCAATGCCGCCATGGGTCCGAAATCCTGCCCCTTCAATAGGCCCCGAGATCCGCTCTCTCTGAAGCGTCTGATCCCGCTGCGTATGCTTGGCAAACTGACTCACTGCACTTGAAGGCCCACAACTTGCATCCATGTCGATATGATCCTATTATGAATGATTGATATAAGTGATGGTTGATAATAAATAATGATGACTCTCGATTAGTGACAACGACTTGAAGAGTAAAGAGATTGATGTATGACTGCTCAGATTTATGGTGCTCGCTCATGTGGAGACATCCGAGGATGGCGATCTATGCAGGTCCCCCGCATTCCACCAGCCAATTGACAGCCATTACCCCATTAGTATTAGTATCAGTAACAGTATCAGTAACAGTAACAGTAACAGTAACAGTAACAGTATCAGTATAAGGATCAGGATTAGCCTCTACTATTACTAATAGTAGCATAAAAGTTGGATAAGTACATGGCAATTAGTACTGGCAGTAATTTTCAGTAGCACCATCAGTGTCAGTCCTTTATCGGTACCAGTAGTAGATGAATTGATAGATATCAAATAGAATAGCTGCCATATGCTCAAAATCAATTCTTGCACCAATTTGAACACCCCGTAGATTTAAGAATCTTCTTTTTTTTCCCTTCACATGTCTTTGTCCAGAAGACGCAAAGACCACTTTGTTTCTTTTAACCACTTAGCAATAACCGAAGGGACTCCACATCCAATCACACCCGACAGTTTGGAAGCGTTAGAGATTTTCAAAGAATTCAGAATACCACACTTGGACAAACCAGAATGTTTGGGACCGTCAACAAGTTTCGGGGCAGAAGACTTGGGCGAGGAAGAATTAGCAATGCAGTCTTCAGTCTTCAGAATCATGATAATAAGTCACACCAACATCTGAAGAATTCTGTACCATCACCAATTCCAAAAGTATCATATTTTTCCTAGTGTCAGCAGTAATAGTACTGGATTATTGGTCCCAGTATCATCAGTACTTAATGCGATACTTGTCGTAATATATATTATCATCGTATCATTTCATATCATTTCTTATTATTTCGTATCACCTCGTATGATTTCGTATGATTTCGTATCATTCGTGTATCACTCTTGGTACAGTTCTATTATGGCCCTAGTGTATACTTTGTGAATCATAATATCAGTGCATATACTGTATCAGGGGTGTATCAGGGGTGTATCAGTGGTATAGTCCTAGTATAGTCCTAGTATAGTCCTAGTATAGTCCTAGTATAGTCCTAGTTTAGTATAGTCCAGTAAGGCTTGGCACCATAAACATAATACATTCCTGGCCTAGTCATGGTATTGACTGATTAACCAAAAGAAGGAAGAAGAAGGAAAGAGAGACAGTAAAAAAAGGGTAGGGGAGTAGAAGGGGGGGGGGGGAGACGGTGCCTTTATATGTTTCGCAGTATGTGGCCTGCATAGCTGGTGGCTGCAAATAAAGTGGGCGGGGTCAGGGGTGAGAAAATGTCTATAAAAGGCGCCCTCCCCCCGCGAACACTCAATCTCCAAAATTATTTCAGCCCCTCTTTTCTTTACTACTTAAATAGAAAGTGAGTGTCTAGCGGCTGCATTTCAAAAGAATTACATGGTCTGACTTGGACTGACTCAAGGATACGTCTATCGTTCCTTGGAGGATATCATCCCGGTTGTTAGAGAGCTACATAATATCAATGTTGATTCTCCTAGTGATAGTTAGTCCGGTGGTAGTTAGTCTGGTGGTAGTTAGTCTGGTGATTTTAGTCTCTTGGAGGTGACATGGTGGATAGTCTGGTCATAGTTAGTCTAGTGATAGGGTGATGTGAATCTCTTGGAGGTGACACGGTGGATAGAATGGATAGAATGGATAGACGGTCAAGATTGATTTGACTTTATTGCTATTCGGTGTATTAGTCGATGAATGATCATGCCAAGGGTCGGCTCTTGTGCACATTCATTGTCTAGAATCATTTCGTACAGTGCTGTTTGAGAATGACAAAGTTAGGACACACTCAGGGACACTCAGGGACACTCAGGGACACTCAGGGACACTCAGGGACACTCAGGGACACTCAGGGACACTCAGGGACACTCAGGGACATGATATCAACACAAGGAGAACTCTATGAGAGTTATTATCTGTTAAAGCCAAAAGACTCATCGCACTAGTATATTCCTAGTATGTTCCTACCACTATGACTAGTACTATTGCAAGTGATGCCATTGACTAATACTGCTACTATTGAATATGTTATTCATCACTTGTTGCTTACTACTACTATTTCAATCACTACTTACATTATTATTACTACAACTAGTATTATTACTAGTAATATTACAAGTGTTACTGTTAGGTTCAGGTACTCTGTTTACTATTTTCATTTGCCGATGAGTCCCCAGAGGGAGAAATCAGGCTACTTGAGTAGTTAACAGCGGGGCCTCATTTCAGCCAGTCGTTGCTAGATGCGGGAAAACCCTTCACATTCATCCTGGTACCTCGAACAATGATGGAAGAGGAGGTGCTTCATGGAATGGCCATTGTTAGGATTGGATGGCGAGACTTCGAAATACCTCAATAGGTAGAGCATTAAGATGGTGGATCTAATAGTTACTAGTATTACTACTACCATTGATATTAGTATTAATGTTAGTATTAGTATTAGGGTTAGTATTACTACTAATGTTTTAGTTTTACTACCAAAACTACAAGTGTTATTACCAAGAGAATTCAAACAGACCCAAGAAGCAGATCTGAGAGACAGACCCAAAAAATGATCCAGGAAGCAGATTTGAGAGACAGACCCGAAAAATGATTCAAAAAGCAGATCTGAGAGACAGACCCAAAAAATGATCCAGGAAGCAGATCTGAGAGACAGACCCGAAAAATGATTCAAAAAGCAGATCTGAGAGACAGACCCAAAAAATGATCCAGGAAGCAGAGCCAAGAAGTCGAGCTGGGAAGGAAACCGAAGAAATGACCTAAGAAATGACCTAAGAAATGACCTAAGAAATGACCTAAGAAATGGCCCAAGAAATGACCTAAGAAATAACCTAAGAAATGACCTAAGAAACAACCTAAGAGAATGTGCTACTAACTGAAGCTTCCAAAAAGAATCTATGATACATAGTGTTACATGAACTGTACTATGGACTATGTCATAGACAAGTTCATATACACAGTGGTATAGACAGCAGTATGGAGTGGAAGTCTAGAACTAGTACGATCTATACATCCACGTTCTAAGTGCATATGTGAAGCATTGAGGTGAGCCAAAGCTTACAGTAGTACAGGGTATAGGTATAGGTATAGGTATAGGTATAGGTATAGGTATAGGTATAGGTATAGGTATAGGTATAGGTATAGGTATAGGTATAGGTATAGGTGTAGGTGTAGGTATAGGTATAGGTAGAGAGTATAGGTATAGATGTAGGTATAGAGTATAGGTATAGGTTTAGAGTAGTGTAGTGTACCACTGAACCACTTCCATTGTTAGCATCATATACCTGAAGTGGTTAGGAGCCCGTGTCACCAGAGTCTACCACTTCCATTGTTAACATAGTAGTATTTAGAATCAACAGCACCATAACTTTTTCTTTATCATCGCTGATGGTTTTATCCTCAGAAAATAGCAGAGAGCATGAAATAGCAGATACCACGGGAGTAGCATGGCTAGAGTAAATTTGACCATGTCATGGAACATGTATAGGTGAAGCCAGAGCTCTATACCGTCAATGTATAAAGCCAAAGGTTCGGGAAAGTCTGATTGCCGTAAAAACCAGAGAAGCACATGGAGACAGCTCACATAGAAACAGCTTGTCAATGGCAATGACACTGGAGCATTTGCAGCCAAAAAGACGGTTCCTAGTCCACCAAGACAGACATTATCCATAGACAGAGACTGTTCATAGACAGATTATCCATAGACAGAAACTGTTCATAGACAGATTGTCCATAGATAGAAACTGTCCATAGACAGATTATCCTTAAACAGGTTATCCATAAACAGAAACTGTACATAGATAGAAATTGTCCATAGACAGAAACTGTACATAGACAGATTATCCATAAACAGATTATCCATAAACAGAAACTGTCCCTAGACAGAAATTGTTCATAGACAGATTATCCATAAACAGAAACTGTTCATAGACAGATTATCCATAAACAGATTATCCATAAACAGAAACTGTACATAGACAGATTATCCATAAACAGATTATCCATAAACAAACATTGTCTTAAATCCTTCTCCCCAATTAGTACTTTCCAAAAAGATCCTCAAAAGCAGGCCCCACAAACTCGTGTACATTGGACGTCTGCATGGCCCGGTTGTACCGGTCAAAAGCCATTCTGCTGGCGTGTCTAACCACTGCACATGCCGAATAACACGCAAGGAGAGGAAGAAGAGAGGCTTCGATTTCACCGTTATGCTCCCAAACATGTTTTTCGTAGTGCCCAGCCCAAACCAAAAACGTGGCCATGGCTCCAGTTAAAGTATCACCTTGACCTCCAACCCGACGCAACGAGCCCTGCATATCGTTGATCACGTAGTCTGATTTCTTGACTATGACCTCATTGGCACCTTTTTTCACTACCAAAACGCCACCAAGACTATGGGACACTCTCTTTGCAGTTTCCACGGAATCATCATTATCGATGGCTAAGGAAGAGCAGATCCGGCCAAACTCCACCACATTGGGCGTGATTACCGCTTTAGGAAACCCTCTTACCACCTCCGGGTCGAGGGCCACCAAAAAGAGCGAGTCAGCATCGAGAATCACCGGTTTATTGGCCACTTTGATTTCCTGTAAAATCCGGGTAAGCGTCTTCAACATAAGGGGGTCCCGTCCAAACCCGGGCCCAAGAATAAACACATCCATACGCTCAATGAGCCCAGAGATTTTCGGCATGATGTGCTTTTCAATCACTTGCTCCACCTCCCTGTTTTGAAGCGCTTCTTCAAGCGGTTTGGCCCGGAATTCCGCCCATTTGGCCTCCCCCAAGAACCCGTGAACTTCTGGGTTCAGCAGCTCGTACAAATAGGGGTGGATCATCAAATCGGGTGAATACCCTTTAATTATAGGGCCTGCTAGCTTTTCACACACGACATGGCTTAGATCGGCGCCCACTAAGGCTGCCGAATGGGAGGCGAAGAAAGGGGCACCGGTGTAGTCTTCACATCCGCCAAAAACACACACTTTTCCGGCCTGGCCTTTGTGGAAGCTGGATTGAAGAGGCTGGATAATTTTCCGGGCGAGCTGGAGCAATTCTTTCTGGGATTTTCCTGATAACATGGTAGAGTATGAGTTGCTATATAAAAGTCACGTGCTATAAGTCACGTGATTTAGGGGAGAGAGGTTTTTTAAATCGAGATCACGTGATTAATATATCACGTGACTATGATTACGTAATTACAAAATTTTTCTTAAAAAAAGAAAAAAAAAACAGTATTCCCAACCTGTACGGCCCCTGATTGAAAAATTAATTTATTCTAATCCATATAACTAATCAAAGCTTCTGTTAATTGGTTTCTGGGGGCACAGATTGAATTGTGAGTTGAGTTCACGTGACACTTGGTCACGTGAGAATATACAAAAGAATATACAAAACATCAACAGTAACTTCCAATTTTGTAAACTTTAAGATGAAGTAAACTCATTGAATTAGTCAAGTGGTCCCGTCAAAACTTTTCAAGGGCTCTGTGTCGTTTATAAAGATCACGTGTGAAGCACGTGACCCGTTATGACATAGTGCACATAATGCTGTCACGCGACTTACGTCACGCGAAATCATGGTCACGTGCTGTGGCGGCTCACCAATCTCACTTGCTCCCTCACTCCCCCCATTTTACAACCACCAATGTCCGTTGCTAGAATCTCGTCCAGATACCTTATTCCCGCCCTCGGTGCCGCCGGCGCCGTTGGATTGGCCACATACTTTTCCGGCCCCAAGATCTTTAACGAAAACCCCAAGACCTTTAAAGACGGAAGTGAGTGGATAGACTTGAAATTGAAGGAGTCGTGGAACGTCTCCTCCAACACCAAACATTATGTGTTTGAATTGAACAGCGCTGATGATGTTTCTGGATTGGTGACGGCCTCGTGTCTCATGGCCAAGTATGTGACGGAAAAAGGCAACAACGTAATTAGACCTTACACGCCCATTTCGGATGTGGACCAAAAGGGCACGCTTGAGTTCATCATCAAGACGTACCCAGAGGGTAAGTTTTCGCAGCATGTATGGAATTTGAAGCCTAACGATACGGTTTCGTTCAAGGGCCCAATTGTCAAGTGGAAATGGGAGCCCAACCAGTTCAAAAGAATCACTTTGATTGGTGGAGGCTCGGGCATCACTCCGTTGTACCAATTGCTCCACGAGGTGACCAAAAACCCCAATGACAAGACCAAGGTGGACTTGTTCTATGGATCGGTGAGTGAAGACGATATTTTGTTGAGAAAGGACCTTGACAAGATTGCTGCTGAGCACAAGGACCAGGTCAATATCCACTACTTCTTGGACAAGGCTCCCGAGGGCTGGAAGGGCCACACTGGCCACATCACCAAGGATTTCTTGAAAGAAAACTTGCCTGGCCCCTCTGCAGACTCCAAGGTGTTTGTGTGTGGCCCTCCTCCTTTGTATAAGGCCATTTCGGGACCTAAGAACTCGCCCACCGACCAGGGTGAAGTTACCGGTGCCTTGGCCGACTTGGGTTACACCAAGGACAATGTCTTCAAGTTTTAAGAAAACTCAAGTATAACTTATCTGAAGTTGACTATGGCTTGGACTAGGTATAGACTATCCCTGTGGTATGTCATGATAGAGTGGTCTGAATATCACAAAAATCAATTTATTCACTGACTAATCGGTGTAGCGTAAAAACCGGGAACGTTACATTTGTTCAATTAATTTCAATGATCAATCGTAACCTTGTTTCTTTATGATATCCTGCATATGAACCATGAAACTGCATATAACCACCATTTTCAATATTCTAGTTTGGAGCGGCGTAGATTCAGAGTCTATGACTTCTAATCTAATTGGATGCAACTCTACAACTCTATACCTTTGGAAAATATACTGCATATAATAATTAAGTAGTGCACACAATAACTAGGTACTGCACATAAACAATTACATTTACTAAAAACATAAATCATGTCATATATATTAAACCGTTCTAATTCAATTGAGGTCTTTGATTATTTTAAATTAACTGTCTAGTATGTCCAGAGGAACTGCATATAATTACATAATCCTGCATACAATCAATATACATAAAATTTGAACTATATCACAAAACTGGGACCCTAAAACCATAAATATTCTGACTGTACTTCAATATCTTTATATACAGCATCTGAAAGGTATATACTGTATATGGATACATTATCCGGCATATAACTCAATAGCCTGCATATAAACAATATCACCAAAACTAGTTATTATAGCACAAAACCAGGATTCAAAATTCATAAATGTTCTGAATATCTCTATGTATTGCATTTTATAGGTATATACTGTATATAGACAAATATACTGCATATAATCATTAAAAACCTGCATATAACCAAACATACATCATCATCATCATGCTCATCACATCATCTCCATTCTCCACTAATGAGTGTCCGCATTGCCGTCGAAGGGTGTTGCCATGGAGCACTTAACCAGATCTACCGATCAGTCCCAAAGGATGTAGAGCTTCTCCTCATCTGCGGAGACTTCCAGGCATTTAGAAACAAAGCTGACCTCAAGTCATTCAGTGCCCCAGAAAAGTACCGTCTCATGATGGATTTCCACGAGTACTACTCCGGACGCAAAAAAGCGCCAGTATTGACGATTTTCATTGGAGGTAACCACGAGGCCTCGCTGTACCTTCGTGAGCTCCAATTCGGTGGCTGGGTCGCTCCGTCCATCTACTACCTTGGTGAGTATGGTACTGTATGGTATAAAGGGCTCCGGATCTCAGGCACCAGTGGGATTTTCAACTACGCCTCTTTTGTTGGTAAGCACGACTACACACTCCCGTACGATCGATCGGCTATCCGGTCCATCTATCACGTCAAGCCCAAAAACTTCGTCAAGCAACTTTTGACGGGTCACTCGGATATTGTGCTTTCGCACGACTGGCCCCAATGGATCTGGGAGCGTGGGGATCTGAATTCGCTTCTAAAGCGGAAGAAACACTTGAAGAGCGATATGAAGTCAGGTCGCTTGGGGTCTCCTTTGGCCATGGAGGCGTTGAGGCATCTTCGGCCTCGGCACTGGTTTTCGCTGCACCTCCATACGAGGTTTACTGCGGACTATAAGCATCGGCTGAAACGGAAGCTTCTGGATTCTAGTGTTGATTCTGGTGTTGATTCTAGTGTTGATTCTGGTGTGAATTGTGGGGCTGTGAAGTCCAATTCTGGTGAAATACCATTGGATATGGAAAGTTCGGGTGAAATCTCTGAAAAATCGGGTGAAAATTTGGAAAAATCGGGAGAAATTTCCTTGGATATGTATGAAAGTGTTGAAAAATCAGGAGAAACAACTGAAAAACCAAGAGAAATCATTAAAAAATCAGGAGAAACTACTGAAAAACCCGAAGAAATCATTAAAAAATCAGGAGAAACTACAGAAATACCCTTGGATATGGAAAAATCAGGAGAAATACCCTTGGATTTGGAAAAATCAGGAGAAATTTCCTTGGATATGGATGAAACTTTAGAAGAAAAGTCCTTGGATACAGAGAAACAGAAAGACCCCTCCAAACCATATCTCGAGGCCGTCGCCAAGAAACTCACCATTGGTATGAACCAGAAATCCACCAGTTTCTTGGCCTTGGACAAGTGTCTTCCCAAACGGAAGTTTCTCGAGATCGTCAAGATCAAAACTGAAGCTCCCAGTTCCGATCACAACCTTTACTATGATCCCCGAGCAATTGCAATTCACCGGGTGGTTGAAAATGTGGTGAAAACGCCACAATGGCAGGAATTGGATGCCCGGAACATGCTCCAAGTGTCAAAAATCCAGCCTCTTTTGGACGAATTGGACCATAAGGTGGTACAAGAAATGCAGAACGTGAATGGCGACCTCCAGATTCCCCAAAACTTCAAAATCATAGCACCTCCCTCTTCGGCCCCAGAACCCAAGGTGCAGTACTGGGAAAATAATCAAACCAATGAGTTTTGTCAAAAGTTCAATATCCCCAAGCCAGATCTCAACAAGGATTAGATGGATCTTAAATAAGTCAGATCTTAGGATTAAATGGATCTTAAATAAGTCAGATCTTAAGATTAGATGGATCTTAAATAAGTCGGTTCTTAAGGATTAGCCAGATCTTAAGGATTAGCAAGTGCAACATAGAGTTTCGTCAGTACTTCATTCACACTTGTATCGTTCGAACGTACCCTTCCTGTTGTTTCATATAGATGTCTTCTTCTAACACTCCGTTCAAGAATGCAATCGTGACGTCCATCTATCTCATCGCTAAACCTTGCTTCACTGCAATAGTTGAGACCATTCTCAAGGTCTGGTACCTCATTTCCTGACGGGTAATGCCTTCCTTCCGGAAGTTCCCCAAGATCACAAGCCTTGCTTTGTGTAAACCATCATCCTTTGGTATGAATACCCGTATTATAATGCCCGTCATAAGGACGGGAATTCAAGGGATATTCTTTTATTTCTGAAATTTTATTTATTATATAGTCAAGGGAAATGAGAGCTCAAGCCCTGTGGGCATATATGATGCAATGGAACCTAAGTGCAGGGCACTTAGGTGTATATACTGCATATGCACCTCATATCACAACACTCCCTCTGAAGTTGTACTTCCGAATCCACTAAGTTTGCAGAGATGAGCAAGTCTATCCCTGGTAAGCACTTTCGTAAACATGTCGGCTATATTGTCTTTGGTAACAATACGGTCTAGCTTGAATTGCTGGGTGAGAACCCTGTCTTTGACATAGTCCACCTTTTTGCGAATCGGTTTGGTTCCTTCAAGAAGAGAATCATTGTTCACTGTCTTAATTGCACCTTCATTATCACAGGGAACACAAATACTTTTACAGTCCCTACTTGATGCATGACAAAAAAATGCATAACAAAAAAAAGTTACACCTACTTATTCCGCTTGCCTATATACTGGTGTCCATTATGGACAGGCAAAGATTTGCAGCTACTTAAAAGCGGCTTTGGTCTAGAACCATCTTTCGAAGATGATGAGCTTTCAGTTTTCCAGCCTAAGTTGCAAAAGAGGTTTCTGAGTTGAATATAATTTCAAGAAAGAAGTTGCTGAGTTGAATATAATTTCAAGAAAGAAGTTGCTGAGTTGAATATAATTTCAAAAAAGAAGTTGCTGAGTTGAATATAATTTCAAAAAAGAAGTTGCTGAGTTGAATATGATTCCAAGAATTAAACTCATTTTTAACTTCATATCGAATACCGAGAAACCCAGTTGTCCTTGTGTTTTCTATTATGAAGTAATGATCGAGCAAACATGTTGCCAAGTCACAGTTCATTGATTGGCAAAAGGTTCGTATTCAAGAGAACTCCAATGAAATCCCAACCGGGTCAATGTCTCGTACTCTTGATGTCATTATGAGAGGAGAGGCTGTGGAAAGAACTAAGCCGGGCAACAATTACAGGTTCACTGGTACAGAGATCGTGATACGTGATATCACCCAATTGGGGCTTCCAGGTATGAAAGCACAAAGCATCAAGGAAAATACTGCCGGTGCCTCTAATCTTAATTCAGGTGTCACTGGTCTTAAAGCTTTGGGTGTGAGAGATCTCACCTATAAGATCGGTTTCTACGCGTGTCATGTCAGTTCGCTAGTCTCCAAGCTGGGCGACGGTTCAGAACAATCCGAAAAAGAAGTGGAATACCAAGGTCCCAATGAAAAAGAGATGTTCTTAAACTCTTTGACTGATCGTGAAGTGTCCCAATTGAAAGAAATGGTGAAGAACGAGCATGTGTACGATAAACTAGTGTGGTCTATTGCACCAGCAGTCTTTGGTCATGACACAATCAAAAAGGGTATCTTGTTGCAACTTCTTGGTGGTGTCCACAAGCAAACTGTT
>NLAO01001771.1:1870-23362 GCA_002370835.1 Metschnikowia continentalis | reverse complement strand
GCTGACCGTTCCCTATGAAGGTTGGATACTCAGTGAGTCTCCTCCCATTCAGAAACGGAGCTTCTTTCTCAGTGAGGTATCAAATCAGGGTTGCATAATATCTCAATAGGTAGGGCACTACCTATGGTGGATCTAACAAAGCTGGTGTAGACTGACTCTAACACATTAAAGTCTAGAGAGAGGTGATAAGGACGGTTGGGTAGGTATAGGGTGTACTCTGAATCTACTGTGATTACTCGCCAGTCGTTCTTATCATATTAATATAGTCTTTAGCTGCTGTAATAGGTTGGGAGTGAATCCAAAAAAAAGAAAAAAAAAAAAATTCTTCATAGTTCTTCGGTTGGACCCTGCCAGAAATTGTATGCTTCTTAAGATATAGCCATTCATGTCAAAGGTATAACAATATACAGAAAAACTGCAAATGGTCATTAAAATTTTTATAATGTATTTGAATGTACCTTGCTAATTGGTATACACTTAGCTATTTTAAAGCTTATAATTCTTGCTTAATACCCAATTGGAGCCGTGATAATCAAATCTCCATGATCTATCCTGCATATAATCAAATTCACCTGTTTGTTCCATTTATACAAGTTGTCAGAGTTTTACTGAATTTATGAGCTCTATAGATATTCACCGTCATTAATTTGTTTAGTTCAGCTCTATGAATTTTCATAATTATTGAGTTCATGGTACTCTGGACACTTAGATTCTATGAATATTCAGTATTGTAAGAGTCATTCTAGAATAAGAGTCATTCTATAATAAAATTATTCCAGAGTACTAGAGTACAAATGCTTTTGTAATCATTGGAGAACAATGTCATAACCGTTCCTGAATATGAAAATACGAATGGCAAAGTCCAACACATAATACCTTAATGGGTAGGGCACTACCTATGGTTGATCGAACGCTATACTACTCTATAGTATACTACTTCATACTTTAAATCGTAGTAGTCCTCATATCTCCAGGCCTCTATTCTCCTCTATACTATGCTACTCTATACTATGCTACTCTATACTATGTTACTCTATACTATGTTACTCTATACTATGCTACTCTATACTATGCTACTCTATACTATGCTACTCTATACTATGCTACTCTATACTATGCTGTATGGCTAGACACATTACCTATAGAGGTATCTTCGAGCCTACGAATGACAATAACTCATCCAGTCACCATAACCCGTGACTTGGACTCATCCGTTCTTCCAACATATGTTTTAATATATATTATTATACAGGGATATGTAAGTTGTACCTTACAAGGCCAAAGTCTTAAGACGGTGCTCGGACACGTTTGATAGTTATCCACTAGTCTATGACCTGCACATAGTACAACACGGGCTGTTGAACTTGAGGAACAAGTTCATCTGCGGGTACTGCATGTTCCTGTTACTGCATACAGATGAAACAACGATTGGTAATGTCCTCGAGAGAGACACGGTGGCAGTGGACGGCTTGAGGACACGTGTCTAACACTTGTCCAATATTGGCCATTGTTCTGGAGAAGACAATAGGCTGAGTGGATTAGGGCTGGAGTCCCAGACCTGACTATATATAGAGAGGGTCCCGTTCAGATTTGAACGGTATCAATTGGAACAACAAGTCAAGGACATTCTAGTTTAATATACATAAAGATAAAATGGAAACTACAGAAATGGTTACTGAGGTACCAAAGTTAAGACGCTAGTTGAAACTTAACGTGATAACTATTCCAGATCATGGGAGTGTATACAACAATTCCAACACCGGCCTGTACAGTGTTTTTCAAAACTGTTCAAACCAAGAAGACAAAATGTTTCAAATCAAGAAGACAAAATCTTTCAAACCAAGAAGACAAAAAGTTTCGTACCCCTTCGCAGTCTTTCAAACCAAATGGCGTAATGTTTCACACCAATTTTTATTAGAATTCAATATTCTGAAATCTTAAATCTGGACCATTGCCTCTTATGAACTACATTTGAGAGTCTTGTAGTACCAATCAAAGGTCAAGTTCCAAAAAAGGGTGAAAAACGGATGAAACTGAATTTGTTTCCTTATTATCCTGTATACAACAACTTATCCATTTGGTTTGAAAGACTGTGCGAATGGGTAATAAACATTTTGTTGCGCTGGTTCGAAACATTTTGTTGCGCTGGTTCGAAACATTTTGTCGCGCTGGTTTGAATGGTTTTGAAAAACACTGTATTCTGTTGAACGTGAAGAATCAGTACATCTCCTATGTATTGCAGGTTCCATGTGACTGCATGTAGGCAGGACAGATGAAACAGTGATATGCAGGAATGTACGATGTATATTAGATAACGCATCTTCCGCAACGATAGTTGCGGCACCAGGTGGACCATAGATTAACCATGGTGTGATGTCCAGTTGACAGTTACTGAGGGACACTGTCCTTATAGTCTCGTCAAGGTATGTAAACAATTCAGGGGTGTTTACTTCAGGAGTGTTTACTTCAAGAGAAGAGGAAGATGTAGAGTTGTCAGTGTGCATTGAAGTATTGGTGGGTCTGGTCTTTGGAGACATCTTGGTATGCCCCAGACAAATGATATGCCCCAGACAGATGATATTTTAATTTAGTTTTCAAAAGATGGATATGGTCCAGATTCCCTTATATAAGTGGGAGCTCTACCTTCACGGCACCAGGCGGTTGTAGTAACCACAGGTGTATATGAAGAACAAGTGCTTGTTACCGCGCTATCCCTGCAAACCATTGGGGATACAGTGTTTTTCAAAACTATTCAAACCAGTGCGATAAAATGATTCAAACCAGCGCAACAAAATGATTCAAACTAGCGCAACAAAATGATTCAAACTAGCACAACAAAATGATTCAAACTAGCGCAACAAAATGATTCAAACTAGCGCAACAAAATGATTCAAACCACACTAGCAAAATTAAAAAAACCAATAATTCAAAAAGTTTCGTACCCCTTCGTGTTGAGCGTTACCGTATACCAGTTGGTATGCAGGAACCGTTACATAGTTGGACTGCAATAATTCTCTGAATTGAGTGACTTGGGTAATCAGTTCTGTCATCTGTCTTGTAACTCTATTGCTATGTAAAGTAGTGAGTTCGTGATCTCTGTTCCACGATCGATCTTTTTCAACACTGAGCAGGATCCTTGCCTTATATAGTTAGTCCTGGGAACTCCTAAACGGTCTCTCTCCTTCGTCAATCTCTCTCATCTACATTGTCTTCTCCAAGACAATGCCCAGAGTTAGACGAGAGCTAGACGAGAGCCCATAGAACCTTGGCTTTACCTTTGTCTCTTCTTCAACAATACCCAACATTGTTTCATCTGGAAAGCTTGGCATGAACATGCAGTACTCGCACATGTACTGGTCTCTTGAGTTCATCAGTCACATGTCGCGTGTTCCAACACTTCGCACAGTCTTTCAAACTAAATGGCGTAATGTTTCACACCAACTGTCATTAGAATTCAATATTCTGGAATCAGAAATCAGAAATCAGAAATCTGGACGATTGCCTCATATGGTACTACATTTGGGACAGAAAACTTGCAGTATCAATCAAGGGTAAAAAACGGACGGAACTGGTTATGTATTCATTCATATTACTAAGCAAAGAAGTATATGAGAAATGACACGGGCCTCCATATCCACAAATATTTTGTACTAGTTACTCTTTAAGTCTATTTGAACTACTGTAGTGTAATAAGTTAAGTGTATTAGTTTTGTAAGATTGGTTTAAGAGACTGTGCGAAGGGGTACGAAACTTTTTGTCACGCTGCTTTGAATAGTTTAGAAAAACACTGTATAGCTAAAAACCACCAAGCAATTAAAATTATATGTTTTGATAATTGATTACGTAATCTTGAAATTAACTTAAAGAAGTAAAAAAAGTTGAAAAAAAAATTTAAATAAATAACGTCATATGCTTTGTTACATTCTGATTACGTGCAATACTCCGTTTTGTAGATTCTTTAACTCCAGCTCAGCTAGGAATGCTGGGGAGTCAGGTGGCCCATAGAGTAACCATGGTTTAAGATCCAGAGGACCTTTCTTGCTTTAGGATATGGATCTCATATAAGTGAACACTTCAGAGAAGTGTTTACTTCTGAAGTAGTGTGATTCTCATTATCACTACGAGAGGGTTTTGGTGGGTCTGGTTTTGGGAGGCATCTTGGTATGTCTCCCTCAGTAGAGATATTGGATTGGTTATCTAATAGAAGTTAGGTCGCGAAGGCCTCCTTATATATGTGGGAGTTGGCCTTCACTCATCCTCGGTTGTTCTCGACAACTGAAGCATGTAAAAATAGTCGCGCAGTCCCCGGTAAGCCTAGAGCGGTGTGCGCGCTCAGTGGGTGCTATTTTCCAACACAGTGTTGAGAAACAGGAGCCGCGGCTCCATGTTTCCCTGAGACCGCGATTGCTCAAGTGACCGAGGTCATGTGAAGGTTCACCCCAATATAAAAAGGACAAGCTCCCGCTATTCTATAACACCACCAATAATATATACACCACCAAAAGGAGGACATACCAAGATGTCTCCCGACACCAGACTCACCAATATTAACTAGTGTAGAGGTACTGATGTCTACTGAGGACCTGGATGGATTCTCAACACGACAAGACACAGACTTGAGATGATGTGCATACATCTCACATGTTTCAGAGATGCATATTGCAGATGAAGCAGGGGTATGTTTCAGAGATGCATAGTGCAGATGAAGCAGGGGTATGTGCACCATGAGAGCGTACACTCATCATGCACACTCATTTACGAGACGCCGGTATCGGATGTGAGAGTGCAGGATTGACTATTTATAGAGAGCATCCCGCTCAGGTTTGAGCGTTATCAATTGTGACAAGAGGTCAAATGAACTCTTAGCATATTTAGATACAAATAAGAATACAAGCAATAGAAATTGAAAGAGTTGTTGGAAAACAACTTGATAATTGTTCTAGCTTATAGGAGTGTATACTGTTGTATTTTGTCATTTACTAGCGCATAAATTGGAACGATTATCTCTAAGCTATACAGTGGTTTTCAAAACCATTCAAACCAATAATTCAAAAAGTTTCGTACACCCCTAACAAGTTGTTGTATACAGGGTAAAAAGGAAACAGGGTTCAGTTCCGTCCGTTTTTGACCCTTGATTGGTATTGCAAGACTCCCAAATGTAGTACATATGAGGCAATCCTCCAGATTTAAGATTTCGGATTTAAGATTTCAGAATATTGAAATCTAATAAGAGTTCAGAATATTGAATTTTAATAAAAGTTCAGAATATTGAATTTTAATAAAAGTTGGTGTGAAACATTACGCCATTTGGTTTGAACCATTCCGTCTTGGTTCGAAACATTTTGTCATGCTGGTTTGAATAGTTTTGCAAAACACTGTATACCACAACTCTGAACAGTCGCGCCCGTTGAACTTTGGTATTCCTAGGTCCATAATTTCTGCTAGTGTTCTGTATTAGGAAATGCAAGAAATTCTGGTTACTCGGGATCCGCTTCCGCTCTAGATTGAGCGGAATCCCCTCTAGGTTGAGCGGAATCCCCTCTATATATACTTGGGATTCCTTGGACTCCTTGTTCCTGCACCTTGCTTGTTAATCCATTGTCTGAAGTCAAACCTGACTACTCCTGACGCCAAGACCCAGTTACATTATTAGTTTGCATTCATGCGTTCCTCGGAACCTTAAGAGGCTTGTCCGATTCCGTTGTACTGCAGGTAATACCTTACTTGCATACAACCATAAGCACATCTCACATGTTTAACAGTATTCTGGGCCGAAGGCCGCTCAACCTCTGGTCGACCAGTATAGGCTTTCAACATCCACATGAGTGGTATAGTACCCATGGTGGGTCTAACAGGTATCACTAATAAACACTTGTAGGTGAATGAATAGGTACTCGTAGATTGGGAAATTACCTTTATGAGTAGTGTATCTACCTATGGCGGATCCAAAACTTATCCTTGTCATAATCTATAATTTTGTTAGAGTCCATTATTTTATCTGTGCTACTCTTTGTTGTAAGTAGCTATAAAAAATTTTCAAAAATTTATACAACTCATAATTACGTATTCTAAATCCAATACATTACACAAGCGAATAGTTTATCAAATAGTGAAAGAGTCGGAAATAACATGTCTTCGTCTTTAGTTACCATTCCAAGTTGTTCGTCTTTAGTTACAATTCCAAGTTCGTCTTTAGTTGTAATTCCTAGTTGTTCGTCTTTAGTTACAATTCCAAGTTGTTCGTCTTTAGTTGCAATTCCAAGTTCGTCTTTAGTTACAATTCCAAGTTATCCTATTTATGGGGAGGTTAACAAACTGAATAGTCCTAAAGAAACTACCCAAACCACATTAATTTATTCAACCAAGTTTTCTTTAAAACTTTCAACAATGGATCTCTTGGTCCTCGTATTGATGAAGAATGTAGCGAATTACGATAAGTACAGTGTTTTTCAAAACTATTCAAACCACTTTAGCAAAATTAAACAAACCAATAATTCAAAAATTTAAACAAACCAATAATTCAAAAAATTAAACAACCAATAATTCAAAAATTTAAACAAACCAATAATTCAGAAAATTGAACAACCAATAATTCAAAAAGTTTCGTACCCCTTCGCACAGTCTTTCAAACCAAATGGACAAGTTGTTGTATACAGAATAACAAGGAAACAAGGTTCAGTTCCGTCTGTTTTTCACCCTTGATCGGCACTAAAAGACTTCTGTCCAAATGTAGTACATATGAGGCAATCGTTAAGATTTAAGATTTCAGAGTATTGAATTCTAATAAGAATTGGTGTGAAACATTACGCCATTTGGTTTGAACCATTCATTTTTCTTGGTTCGAAACATTTTGTTGCGCTGGTTTGAACCATTTTGTCATGCTGGTTTGAATAGTTTTGTCACGCTGGTTTGAATAGTTTTGAAAAACACTGTAACCAATAACTTAATACCAGTGCTCATAACCAATAACGTAATACCAGTGCTCATAACCAATAACGTAATGCCAGTGCTCATAACCAAAAACTCATCATGATCTACTAAAAAACACCAGTCCATATCTATAAATTATTAATTTATGATGATCTAATGATTACGTAATCCAATGATAGTATATTATAGGAAACTTATTTCTGATCGAGCTTATCGGTGTATAGAAATGTATATAAGCTGTGAAAGTGCTTTGACAAATCAAAAGGTCTTGTCAACAAGCACCTAGAATGTACGGAGTCAAGGTACTTCGTAGTGTGTTTTATGCAGACCAGTGATGCACTATGTGTAGGTTACTAGCGGGGGAAGGCTTTCCACCCGCCTCACACCTCAGATAAAACTTGGGTTTGTTAGGTACAACTTACACATCCCTGTATATTAATGTATACTAATACATAGGTTGAAAGGTCTAGAGCCTGGTTATTCAGAGTTTAAGTAGTCCCCACATCAAAGTCCACACAAAATGACAAAGCCTACACAACGTGACTCAAAGAGCTTAAAAAAAGTCAGGAAAGTGGATATTGGATAATGACTGGGTCACTGTGTGCAAAAAGCATGGCTGGATTTTAATAATTCGTACACTTTAACCACATACCACCCTTAGATCCAATATCCACTACCTCATCTGAATCAAAACTGTATCATTTTCTTGAATACAGCAATTAAGGATGAAAATCCATGACAGATCTGAACCAGGTTAAAATAGGCTAATATTGAACCAATTTAAACAAGGTGGTGAACCAATTTAAACAAGATGGTGAATAAGTTAATGACCAGTTAATGACCAATTAATGACCAATTGATGACCAATTGATGACCAATTGATGACCAATTGATGACCAATTGATGACCAATTAATGACCAATGAATGACCAATTAATGAAAAGTTTAAATTGAGTGGCGGAGTAAACTTTTTCAGTAGAGTGACATGAGATTTGTTCATACTTGGAGGTCTCATACTTTTCACAATACGGGGTATGACACCAGGACGCTTTCCAAGCCATTTATAATTGCATCAATTTGTAAATAAACAAACATATCTGGACAATGAAACCTGCAATTCAATAACAATTGGACTCATGCACAAGCCATATTCAGATGCATATTCAGATTCATATTCAGATCCATATTCAGATCCATATTCAGATCCATATTCAGATCCATATTCAGATCCATATTAAGATCCATATTCAGATCTATTAGACCAAGTTCTATTCGTCAACCACAGTCCATTCCAGCAAATAAGCCTATTCATATCAAGTATTCAGCAAAAAAAAAAACATGAAAATAGATTCATATCAAATATTCAACAAATAAATAAAATCAAAAATTCAAAATCACAAGATAATCTAGTATTCATTCCAGCTTTTGAGTATACAAATCAATGTACCAGTTCAGATAGGGGTGGGTCTGGTATGCGGGTACGGAAGCAGTGCGGTGCCAGAAAAAAAGACAAAGAGGCGCGCAAAGGTCTTTCAGGGGAGTCTTTTTTTTTATTTTTTTTCTTTAATAAGAGAGTCTATTTTAAGAAAAAGGCAGTTTTTAAGGAAAAGGTAATTTTCAGTGGAAAATATTTTTGAGAAAAAGGTACTTTTTAGTGGGTATTTTTAGTGGAATTTTTTGGTGAAGAGAAGGTGTGCATTGAGTTACGGCTCTTCCCGGAGCATGTCGTTAGCACGTTCACAGCATGTTCACAGCACGTTCATAGCATGTTCACAGTACGGCCAAAGCACTGCAAAGCACGTTCACAGCACGTTCACAGCATTTTCACAGCACGTTCACAGTACGGCCAAAGCACTGCAAAGCACGTTTACAGCACGTTCACAGCATTTTCACAGCACGTGCACAGTACGGCCAAAGCACTGCAAAGCACGTTCCCAGCACGTTCACAGCATTTTCACAGCACGTTCACAGTACGGCCAAAGCACTGCAAAGCACGTTCACAGCACGTTCACAGCATTTTCACAGCACGTTCATAGCACGTTCACAGTACGGCCAAAGAACTGCAAAGCACCGCACCGCACACCTATTCTTTTCACCCATTCACCATTTGTCGCGCTTATTTATTCACTATTGATGGCGCTTATTGATTCACTATTGATCGCACCCATTCATTCGTCATTAATTCACTGAATATGGTAAAATTTTGTTCCGCACACAATAGCTATTGATGGATGCAAGATTTTGATGGTACGTCCAGGTTTTATTGTTCTTTATTTTTGGATCCTACATTTAAGCAGTATTTCTACTCCACATATTACTTTTAATATTTGATTTTAATATGCTTCTTTCGTGCAATGTATAGTATCGTTTGTTTAATACCTTATCGAGTGCATTTTTAATATTTTTTTTTAATTACATTTTTTTTTGTACATTTCTTTTGTACATTTTTTTGTACGTTTTTTTTCAGTACGGTTGTCTTTTTTCAGTACGGTTGTCTTTTTTTTTTGTCTTTTTTGTCTTTTTTTTTTGTCTTTTTTGTCTTTTTTTTTTTTTCTCTCCCTTTTTGACTTATAAAAACCCATATCCCAACAATTTATCAGTACCCAAATCAAAATGGAAAAAAGTCTGTCCATAAAATTATTTCTCTTATTGCAAGCCGTTTTTTTCGCAGCCGCATCGCCGGTATCCCTGGAGCTCCCATTGGTGCTCGTGGCAGAAGTCAGTAGCTTCCTTCACCCGCTTACAATTGTCCCAAAAGCATGGCTGATTCTGGGTGGTATAAACTTGGTTTGGGGTGACTCTTTGGGTGCCCCAGTTCACTTTGTAAAGCAGAAAGACAACTCGTTGCTCTCCACTAATGTTTATGAGAATGGGTATGTGACTTTAAAGAATAATGCTTTAGAATTAACAAGGGATGAAAAAGAAAAGGTTTTCTTTGAAGTTAATGATAATGGTGTTGTGCTCAATCACACTTACTACTTCTGTGCAAAACATAATATGTACAATGTTTTCCTCGAAACAAACAAGATCATGAGGTGTCCGAAAACAAAATTCCACCTCTTGCCTTTCGACAAAGAAACTAGGACGGTTCGGATGCTTGTCAATGGAGAATATACTGAAACTTTGACATCGTTATCAGTTTCTGCAAGTCTTCAATTGGCCTTGTTCGCCAAAATCAATAACACCTGGCACCCAATTACCCACAAGTTCTTCTTTCGCAATATGTATTTGAGATATCTTCATGTTGATCAGCCTTTGAGGTATCCTGTCGAATTCGAAACTGAAGGAGATCAATTGTTTAGTGTGATCAAGGGTGTCACTAGGTACCCTTGTTCGGAGTTGGGTATGTTTGTCTTGAAACCAGATTGTCCGAAAAGAATGACTTTGGATGAAAACAAGGTTGTAAATGAGAAAGTCTTTTTTTGCGAAGGATTAGACGGACCACTTCACACTGTTGCACCTGTGGGAGGAAAGTGTGAATCCGTGGAAGTCCGCCTATTCTATTACAACAAAGAAACCAATGCTCCTTTTTTGGATATGCCGGTTTATGAATCACCATCATATCCTGCACCTCCAGTTGTAGCTGTACAGTCAAATAATGGAAGTCAAGAGGGGAAGGGAAGTCAAGAGGAGAAGGCAAGTCAAGAGGAGAAGACAAGTCAAGAGGAGAAGGGAAGTCAAGAGGAGAAGGCAAGTCAAGAGGGGAAGGGAAGTCAAAAGTGATTGCTTCATCCATTGTTTCATCACCTGCTTTCAACCTATGTTTTAGTATATATTAATATACAGGGATATGTAAGTTGTACGTTACAAGACCAAAGTGTGAGAATTATCGAGATGGGTAAAAACTCTTAACCCCCCAACATGCACACAATTTTTCATGTAGATTCTTTAACTCCAGCTCAGCTAGGAATGCTGGGGAATCAGGTGGCCCATAGAGTAACCATGGTTTAAGGTCCAGAGATGTCTTTTGACTATAAGATACGGATCTTATTGTTTCATCAAGATAAGTGAACACTTGAGTTGAAGTAAATAAACACTTGAGTTGAAGTAAGTGAACACTTGAGTTGAAGTGTTTACTTCAGACATAGGCGGAGCCTCAATGTCAGTACAAGGAGATCTGGTGGGTCTGGATCTGGTGGGTCTGGTTCTGGGAGGTATCTTGGTATGTCTCCCTAGGTAGAGATATTCGATTAATTAACTAATGAAAGGTAGGCCTCATTATATATATGGAAGTCGGCCTTCACTGACCCTTGGTTGTCAGGACAACCAAGGGTGGGATAACCAAGGGTGGGATAACCAAGGGTGGGATAACCAAGGGTGGGACAACCAAGGGTGGGACAACCAAGGGTGGGACAACCAAGGGTAGGAAAACTAGTAGCAACGTGCCCTGCAAGCCTAGGGCGCCGTGCGCGCTCTTATTCGGTGCTATTTTACAACACTTCATACTTCTGCATCTAGCATATCCACGAAGTACCTTAGGTCCGTACATGCTAAGTATTCGTTGATACCTGTCAAGGGTCTTTGCGGCCAAAAACGGTAATGAGAGCACCTACACTCTTCTTTACCCCAGATTTTTGAGGCCAGGAATTCAAATCTCAGACTATAAACGAGACCAGGAGCCGAACAATCCCGATCCTAGTTGTCTAAATAACGGGATGGATTATAACAAACCTTTGGATTTCTCGTATAAAAATGGCGTGGCCATGTTCCGCGAATTCATGTCCTACGAAGACGAGAACGCGCCCACTAAAAACATTCATTTTTGGTGAATATTTTATGACTCTTGGAATTCGACCTGGAGATGATTTGAGGGTTAAGACGGATGAGCAGCTGGACAAAAAGTTTTTCACGTTTGATTCTTCAGTTAATTTCGACTCGAAAGGGGAACTCAAAGCCTTATTTATGTCTCAAAAATAAAGGGGATGCCTGTTTGGAGACAAAAGTCTACCTCTTGTTTTACGACAAATGGTTACGGGAGGTGGCGGAATATTGGAGAAGAGTGGTCCCTACTGTGAAGTATTTGCTTTAAACTCAAAAGGAAGCCGCCAGAGCAAAATTCAGACAAGTTACTGGAATTGTGCAGCAACCAGGTGTGAAAGTTCTCAAACAGGTAATTACTACTGGATATTGGTGGGCCTGCGCTTGCTCACTGGAAGTGTGCTGTAGAACGGCCTGTAGAACGGCCTCTTTTCCAGGTGAGGAAAGTGCACTATAGACTGCACGTCCAGGGCACTAGTGGGGGTGCTCAAGTTTAGTGTGCGGTTCATTTAATCAATGTCAATCTCTAATGTGCAGCTCAGGTAGTGTCTTGTATTTCTTGTATTTCTTGTATTACGTTGTATTACGTTGTATTACGTTGTACTATGTTGTATTACCTTATATTATCTTGTATTACCTTGTATTGTTTTATATTGTCTTATATTGTCTTATGTTGTCTGTTTTGTCTAACATTGTCAGGCTCATCTTCATTGTTATCTGGTCTTCGGATTTTACCTTGCTGCGCTGTCGATTAACTCCCACATTCTTTCAGGTTATCTCTGTAAATCTTATTGTTCATCTATGCTACGTTACTAAGCGATCTTGGTGATCAACTTACCTCTTGGCTTCTCCTCCGTGAAAAGCTTGAACCACGTGGAGGGAACCTCGGCAAGGGGGTTCTCATTCTTGGTCAAGTCCACGAGAGAGTATCCGTCAACAGACAAAGAGCCGTTTTGCACTGTCTCGACTAATAAGTCAACAAAAGCCCCTGTATGTGAGCTACATAAAATCGGTACAAGCTATTTTTGTTCAGCACCGATTGTATTTACGAGGTGGCATTAGTTTCTCAGCCAAATGGGTCTTCATAAAGGTTGAAGACACTCTGTCTACATCCATTTGCTGTAGTTCCCATAGTACTAGTCATCTTATTGATACTATTCTTCTTCTTCTTCTTCTTCGGGATTGATACCGCTGAATTCAATCACCTTCGTAGATCTGAGCTTACGCTCTAACTTATAGTCTCTACTGTTGGAACATGAGAAACCTGTTGAGCGTTACCGTATACCAGTTGGTATGCAGGAACCGTTACATAGTTGGACTGCAATAATTCTCTCAATTGAGTGACTTGGGTAATCAGTTCTGTCATCTGTCTTGTAACTCTATTGCTATGTAAAGTAGTGAGTTCGTGATCTCTGTTCCACGATCGATGTTTCTCAACACTGAGCAGGATCCTTGCCTTATATAGTTAGTCCTGGGAACTCCTAAACGGTCTCTCTCCTTCGTCAATCTCTCTCATCTACATTGTCTTCTCCAAGACAATGCCTAGAGTTAGACGAGAGCTAGACGAGAGCTAGACGAGAGCCCATAGAGCCTTGGCTTTACCTTTGTCTCTTCTTCAACAATACCCAACATTGTTTCATCTGGAAAGCTTGGCATGAACATGCAGTACTCGCACATGTACTGGTCTCTTGAGTTCATCAGTCACATGTCGCGTGTTCCAACAAAACCAGTAAATCTTTGATGTACTGTATGTTCTATGAGACTGCATATAAGCAGGACAAATGAAATAGTGATATGCAGAAATAGATGGAAAGTAAACGACATCCCGCGGAAAAGGGAGCCGACTTTAGTTAGAACAAGACACGATGTTGGATTGAGTATAGCTTAGATACATAATCGTTCCAGTTTTTACGTTAATAAATGACAAAGCGCAAAGGGTTATGAGCCCTGAATCGCTTATCTTGATCTCAAAATTGGAACTACCCTATCATCTTGACCATAATGAGAAAGCTCCAATCTTCGAAGTGGACCTTGAGAAAGTTTTGGAGAACATCAGAGCACTTTGATACATTTGGGTATACATCGAAGACCCAAAGAAGATCTTGCAAATGAAATTCAATGTGTGTATTGCTGAATACTAGCAACCCAACAGAGTCAGGGCTTTAGAACTTGGCATTTCAGATATATGAGTGAACTAATTTAGTTTATGTACCTCATGATGAAACTCTACGATGCAAAAAGGATCATCAAGCAAGGAGAAGAGCCTGCTAACAAAGAATCGTTAATCACAGCTTGCCAAAGATTACTCCTTCAAATGAGACAACGTCTTGAGGCTTAGTACAAAGAGAGTGTTACAAGGCAATCCGTCAGTTATATCCAGATGGACTGAATTGAGAATCTTTTATCACCTTAAAGCAGAAGAAAAGGAGAATGTTAAGTTGTTTGCAAAATATGCGAGTGTGCATATGTTCAACCTGGTTAGTAAGACGCCATTCACTTGTTTTACCAGGCAATATCTTGAACAAAACAGATTAGATGAAAACAGATTAGATGAAAACAAGTGAAAAACTTTATATTTACATCATCGAACATTTTAACCGAGGTTTGGATTAAAATATTCAGAATCAGTGAGTTTAAAGCCAGCAAAGAGATTCGCATTTTCTTGCAGTTGTTGAAGCAAGGATACTAAAGCGAATACCTTATCAGAAAATTTGAAAAGTGTTGAAAACTAGATAAATTGGTGTTCCTGAAGAGAATTGGAGTCCTGAGAAGGGAGCAAGCTAGTGCAATCATGTAACAGGAAGGTAACGAATAGTTCCAAGGACATCGGTTAAACCAGAAATCACCGTGTTATGGTACTAATACCTTTGTGATATACAGGAAGTCTTATTATCGGAAGTTATACTTCTATGCAAAGGCAGAAAGAGGATCGAGTATTGCCAGATTTATAAAGAGCAGAGAGATAACTTCGGGATCGACAAGGAACCAATAAGACTGCTCTGGTAAAATTCAACTTGAGAAGTGTTCAAGAAACTAGATGTCTTGATATAGATATCCCTCATGTGAAAGGTCAAGACTGTTTGGTGTGTGCTACAATGAAGACAGTGGGACTTGGCTTACTCATCTATTGCAACTAATACATGTGGAAAGAATGCATTGCAATCGTTATGGCAAGAACATGAACAGACACCACCATCAGTCCGGAGATACAAGATTGGGTCGTTGGTGTCATGTTACCAACTCCTAAATGTTATTCCAAGCTTAGCTCTAGGATAGGTATAGAGGGGACAGGACTGTGCTTGGCCCTAGGGTACAGAATGCAGAAATCTGGCTTCAAGTTTAGTTCCAGGACAATGTTGTGCCTAGACCTAGGAGACTGTGTGCAGAGCGAGCCATGCCGGCAAGTTGTATTCTGTGCAAGCAAATGAAGATATTTGATTCGAATGATATTGATGAGACAATGCAGCTAATTCAGGATGCTGTAACGGAAAAGATAAAATGAATTTCCATGCAAGGGAGATTTGTATTATCTCGGATGGCCAATGTTATGCTGTCGTGTGTTAACCGGAATATGAATTATTCTTGGTTCGTGAACTAGAGGTTCAGGAAAGTGCTGAAGTTGACTCCAGTGTACCGGAATAACTGCACGAAGATTTATTGAGAAGTGTTGATGTTGGCCCAAGTGGATTGGATTGACTGCACGAAGAGTTATTGAGTGTGGACGTTGGTGCCCGATGTCCAGGACTAACCGTCCACAAGTCAGACAGCCAAGTCGGATGTCGGAATTGTACCAGGTGTTCTATCACATGTATTGCAAGGAGGCAGTATGCGTCTGGGGGTGGCGGCCCTGTGGATAGACGGTTTTGCAATGGTTCGCTCATCGTCGCAGACGGAGTTAGAAACTTCGTTAACAAATAAGGATGGGCCGGAAAAGGAACCTCCGTTATCAAATCAGCAAAATTCACCAGAGATTCAATTCGAGGAATCTCTACTAGAAGCGTTGGTGCCTAGAAATTGTGAGGAAGATTGCGATGAAGGGAGCAAGTTGGTACATCCTTGTCACCATCAATCTTCAGACCAACGTGAGTTAGCCACTGGTCTCATTGGAGGATCAATTGGACAGTCCAACCCCAATCGTACGGAGATCCAGCCCGGGGGATACTCGAAGTGAAGGAAGAGAGAGTCACGATGTCTCTCATCTTGAATCAGACGACGTAATGTCTGTGTCGAACTCGAATCGAAAACTAGACCATGTTAGTGAGCCGGATACCTGTACTCTGAGAGAGACGACGTGTGCAGTTGGCCAAAGTGTTTGGAAGCACAGAAACCTGAAATAATCTCGAGATCCCTTAGATCAACAAGGCGACGTCAGATTTGAGCTGTTTACCCAGACGAAGCAATGGTTGAAGGGGAGCGTCGTGAGGTGTTAATAGAGAATCCTCTCATACAACTCGCCATATCAGGGGGAGTATATTTCGATGGCGGTGATTCGAGTGTGAGGGACTTCGAGAAAAAAGAAATGGAACTGGCGCGATGTTTGATTCTTGGTTGATCGATCTGTTGAAGATTGATTGGGTTCTGACTCTAGAATCTCAACCGAATAAAGTCGGAGATGTCCTGAGGTGTTAAAAAGATTGCCATGCGTCTGAGGAGAATTTTGGAACGAAGTGCGTGACAAAGCGATGGGTGTTCATGATACGAACGGAACCTTTGAGTGTGTTGAATTACCAGAAGGGCGGAAACTGAGAGGTGCCAACTGAGTATTCGCACCAAAGGATGATGGTCTAGTGAAACCAAGACATGTGGTCTTGGAGAACTTCTGGAAGGAAGATATTAACTAACAGGAAATATGCTTACCTGTGATAGGGTGAGTGAGTTGAAGAATGGTCTTATCTTTTGCAGTTTAGCAGTAAGACAGATATGTGCTACGATAGAATTCTGCACTGGAGTGTTAGAGGATTATACGTTGTCAAGATATTGATATTTGAATCATGCCATTCATGTGTGAAGGGGTACTATCGAGCTTAGAAGGACTTTGGAACACAGAAGACATTCCTGGAAAAGAATTCGGATGTCGAGGGATAACACTGAATCTAGAGGATTATATTAACAAGCTAAGAGAGTATGCTGGTGAAGGTGAAATTGTGAATATTCAGACACCGAGAAAGCATAAAGTGAGTCTTGAGGTGCTCAGAGAAAAGCTACAAGAAATTGTGAAGGATCAGAATACAGAATAGGTTTGGGAAAAGAATATGCTCGCAGGAAATACAGAGAGATCTGATATTGGTTATCAGGATCTGAAATCATCAAGGCATTTAAAGGAAGTCGAGGAGAAACATAAGAGAGCAGCCCACATGACTGTGAGATAGTTAGTACAAGAAGGGAATTATGATCAGAAAGATGTCAAAGTGTCAATCGACTAGAAAAATGTTGAAGTGTTGGAGTCTATCTAATAATGTCCATGGGAGGTCCAATATCATGGTCGTCGAAGTTGCAAGGGACAATAGCAGCGTCTACTGAGGAGCAGGAGCTATTCGGGTGTTTCGGGCAGCAGAGAGACATGTTTGATTGTTATCCAAGTTGGAAGAGACTATAGCAGCGTCTACTGGGGAGCAAGAGCCATTTGAGTCTTTGGGCAGCAGAGAGGTACTTTGGTTGAGGAATCTCATGAAGGAATTGGAGAATTACACAATGCAATTATGGGGTGACAATACTAACATAGTGGACCATGTCAGAACAGATAAGAATGTGGCAGATTTAGTTACGAAAGGTTTGGATCATGAATGCTGGAACTTCAGAGTATTACAGGACAATACAGATGGAACAGTGATACTTAGGAATAAACGGAGAGTGGACGATGACCCGCGGAAAAGGGAGCGGGCGGTAACGATACAGAGGAAGAGGACGACGCTGTATTTCTGAGAGTTCTTAGGATAGTTTAGTTACAGATGAGAATAACCGCACCAGTTTATGCGTTAGTAGATGGCAAATCTCAACAATAACCAACCTTAGAACTATTGCCGGCCACCGTGTCTGAACCAAAACTTTATTATTTCGTTGAATGCAGCCATTAAGGATGAAAATCCATGACAAATCTGAACCATGTTAAAATAGGCTAATATGGGCCCAAATTTACAGGTTACTGAACCAATTTAAATAAGGTGGTGAACCATTCAATGACCAGATAATGACCAATTAATAACCAATTAATGACCAGATAATGACCAATTAATAACCAATTAACAACCAGATAATGACCAATTAATAACCAATTAATGACCAATTAATGACAAGTTAATAACAATTTAATGACCAGCTTAAAGATGCTGGCGCAGTAAATTTTTTCAGTAGAGTGACATGAAGTTTGTTCGTAATTGGAGGTATCATACTTTTCACAATACGGGGTATGACACCAGGACGCTTTCCAAGCCATTTATAATCGCATCAATTTGTAAATAAACAAACATTTATGGACAATGAAACCTGCAATTCAATAACAATTGGACTCATGCACAAGCCATATTCAGATGCATATTCAGATTCATATTCAGATCTATTAGACCAAGTTCTATCCGTCAACCACAGTCCATTCCGGCAAATAAGCCTATTCATATTAAGAATTCAGCAAATAAATAAAATCAAAAATTCAAAATCACAAGATAATCTAGTATTGATTCCAACATTTGAGTATACAAATCAATGTACCAGTTCAGATAAGGGTGGGTCCGGTACACTAGTACGCCGGTACGGAAGCAGTGCGGTACCAGAAACAAAGACCTTTGAGGCGCGCAGAGGTAAAGCTAAGGGAGTCTTTTTACGGGAGGTCTTTTTAGGGGAGGTCTTTTTAGGGGAGGTCTTTTTACGGGAGGTCTTTTTTTTTCTTTTAGAAGAGAGTCTTTTTAGAGGCGTCTCTTTTTGATAGGATAGTTTTTGAGAAGACAGTTTTTGAGAAGACAGTTTTTAAGAAGATAGTTTTTAAGAAGATAGTTTTTAAGAAGATAGTTTTTAAGAAGACAGTTTTTAAGAAGATAGTTTTTAAGAAGATAGTTTTTAAGAAGATAGTTTTTAAGAAGATAGTTTTTAAGAAGATAGTTTTTAAGAAGATAGTTTTTAAGAAGACAGTTTTTAAGAAGAAGGTAATTTTCAGCGGAAGTATTTTTGAGAAGAAGGTAATTTTTAATGGGTATTTTGGTGGGTATTTTTGGTGCAGAGAAGGTGCGCCTCGAGTTTTGGCGCTTTCCACAATACGTTCACAATACGTTCACAATACGTTCACAATACGTTCACAATACGTTCACAATACGTTCACAGTATAGTGTCTAAAAATATTCAAACCAGCGCGACAAAATGTTTCGAACCAGCGCGATAAAATGTTTCGAACCACACTAGCTAAATTAATCAAATCAATAATTCAAAGACTTTCGTACCCCTTCACAAAATCTTCCAAACCAAATTTTCAACCTATGTTTTAGTATATGTATTGATATACAGGGATACGTAAGTTGTACCTTACAAGACCAAAGTAGAATGTAGAATGGACGGTGGGAGGCTGGTGAAGAGTTTTAACCCACTAAGAACCTGCACACGGTGTATTATTGTTCTGCATATAACCATCCTCAAAGTACTCTAACTCCCAACATGCTAGGTACTTGTTGACACAAATGGCGTAATGTTTCACACCAACATTTATTAGAATTTAATATTCTGAAATCTTTAATTTAGAGATTTCTTCATATATACTACATTTGGGACAAAAGTATTAAAGTACCAATCAAGGGTGAAAAACGGACGAAACTGAACTGAACTGGTTTCCTTGTTATCCTGTATACAACATCGTGTTAGGAGTTATGTACAGTGTTTTTCAAAATTATTCAAACCAGCGCGACATAATGTTTCGAACAAAGAAGACAGAATGGTTTAAACCAGCGAGGCAAAATAATTCAAACCAAACTAGCAAAATTAAAAAAAAACCAATATACATAACCCCTAACAAGTTTTTGTATACAGGATAACAAAGAAACCAGTTCAGTTCCGTCCGTTTTTCACCCTTTTTTGGTACTGCAAGACTTTTGTTCCAAATGTAGTATATATGAGGCAATTCTCCAGATTTAAGGTTTCAGAATATTGAATTCTAATGAAAGTTGTTGTAAAACTTTACGTCATTTGGTTTGAAAGACTGTGAGAAGGGGTACGAAACTTTTTTAGTTATTGGTTTGTTTAATTTTGCTAGTGTGGTTTGAATCATTTTGCTACGCTGTACCTACTTTTTGATGCTATACTTACCTTTTCTATATAATAGGAAGGTCTAGCTCTCACATCATTCTTGTGTGGAAAGTTTAGCAGAGTTTTAGAAATCTATATAAGATGGGACTCTAGTCCATACTCTAGTGTTAGTTAATTAATCAGAATATCGTCTAGGAGGAACATACCAAGATGTCCTCTACTCCCAGACTCACCAGTAACAGCCAGACCCTAGAAACAGCCAGACCCTAGAAACTGCCAGACCCTAGAAACTGCCAGACCTCCAGAAACAGCTCTCATGTAACTCCTCAAGTATTCACATATGTTGATGAGACTATGAACTTTATCAATGGTGCTCAGTATTATATGCTGGACTGTACTCCATGGTTATTGAAAGGTCCTCCTGATGTACCTACCATAAATGTTCAGTTAGTGTAGTGTTAAGTAATCTACATTCAAAACTATTCAAACCAGCGCGCCAAAACGATTCAAACCAATAATTCAAAAAGTTTCGTAACCCCCTCTTCGCACAGTCTTTCAAACAAAATAGATAAGTTGTTGTATACAGGATAACAAGGAAACTAGTTCAGTTCAGTTCAGTTTCGTCCGTTTTTCACCCTTGATTGGTACTTGATACTTGATTGGTACTGCAAGAAATTTGTCCCAAATGTAATACCATATGAGGAAATCACCAAATTAAAGATTTCAGAATATTAAATTTTAATAAATGTTGGTGTGAAACCTTATGCCATTTGGTTTGAACCATTCTGTCTTCTTGGTTCGAAACTTTTTGCCGCACTGGTTTGAATATTTTTTGAAAGACACTGTACTGTGAACGTGTTGTGAAAACCACTGTAATCATTTATATTGTATTGGTTTGTTTAATTTTGCTAGTGTGGTTTGAATAGTTTTGCCGTGCTCGTTTGAATATTTTTGTAAAACACCGTACGGCCAAAACCACGGCAAACCACAGCAAACCACAGCACCGCGCATCCATTCTTTTCACCCCATTCACCATTTATCGCACCTATTGTCAACAAGTACCTAGCGTGTACGGAGTCAAGGTACTTCGCAGATACATGGCATGCAGACTAGTGAAGTATTATGTGCAGGTTACCAGTGGGGGAAGAGTTTTCACCCACCTCGACACATATCGCACTTTGGTCTGTAAGGTAGAACTTACATATCCCTGTATATCAATATATACTAAAACATAGGTTGAAACCTATTCATTCGCCTATTCATTCACTATTAATTCACCAGCCATTGAATATGATAAAAATTTTTTTGTTTCGCACACAATGGCTATTGACGGATACAATATTTCGATGGTGCATCCGGGTTTTATTGTTCTTTATATTTTGATACTACATTTTAGCGCTTTTTCTAGTCCACCAAGTACTTTTAATACTTGATTTTAATATGCTTCTTCCGTGTATTGTATAGTATCGTTTGTTTATTACTTTGTTTATTAATTTGTCGAGTACTTTTTTTGTACGTTTATTTTTGTACGTTTTTTTAGTACGTTTTTAGTTTTTTTTTTTTTTTTTTTTTTTTTTTTTT
>NLAO01001770.1:8835-48087 GCA_002370835.1 Metschnikowia continentalis | reverse complement strand
GTATAGATGGCATTTCCATGTCATCGCTTATTTTCACACATCGCGTTACTTCCCTAGCCCTTTTCTTCTCATCGGTATCAGGGTCCTCAGCATCAATATCCGATGGGCGATATAATCCCCCAACCTCTTATATACTACATTTGGGACAAAAGTCTTACAGTATCAATCAAGGGAGAAAAACGAAAGGAGCTTAACTAAACTGGTTTCCTTGTTATCCTGTATATAACATTTTGTTAGGGGTTATGCAATCATTCATATTATTATTACGAAGTAAAGAAGTATGTGAGAAATTACATGGGCCCTCATATCTATAAATCNTTATTATTACGAAGTAAAGAAGTATGTGAGAAATTACATGGGCCCTCATATCTATAAATCTTTTGTACTAGTTACTCTTTAAGTCTATTTGAACTACTGTAGTGTAATAAGTTAAGTGTATTAGTTTTGTAAAATTGGTTTGAAAGACTGTGCGAAGGGGTACAAAACTTTTTGAATTATTGGTTTGTTTAATTTTGCTAGTGTGGTTCAGTGTTTTCAAAACTATTCAAACCAAGAAGACAGAATGATTCAAACCAAGAAGACAGAATGGTTCAAACCAGCTTGACAAAATGTCCCGAACCAAGAAGACAGAATGGTTCACACCAACTTTTATTCGAATTCAATATTCTGAAACCTTAAATCTGGATGATTGCCTACTACTACTACTACTACTACTACTACTACTATGCTAGTCCTCTGAGTTTCTATACTACTATACTAGTTCTCTTTTCAGGTACTATCACCATAATGTTACTACTGTTATGTACTACATTTGGGAGTCTCGCAGTATCAATCAAGGATCAAGTTCCAATCAAGGGTGAAACGAACGGAACTGAACTGATTTCCTTGTTATCCTGTATATAACGACTTATTAGGGGTGTAAGAAACTTTTTGAATTATTGGTTTGAATCGTTTTGTCACGCTGGTTTGAACCATTTTGTCTTGTTGGTTCGAAACATTTTGGCGCGCTAGCTTGAATAGTTTTGAAAAACACTGTACACCAAGTGTTGTTTCTCAACAACGACGCTTTAAAGATTGTACATCAGAACTTAATATACCAGAACGTAACAAATTCATACTACTAGTAGTATATAGAATATAGTCATTTATCTTTGTCCTCCTTGAGATCAATGATATTACTAGATGCAGGACTAGTCCATATAAGCAGCGGTGATTTCACACATGAGGAACCATTGGCGAATGAGAATTGGCCTGGAAAATAAATTGACCAATTAAGCTAGTAGTATCATAGATATAATATATTGGTACATAGATTAGATGTTCATAGAGTAGATGTTCATAGAGTAGATGTTCATAGAGTAGATGTTCATAGGGTAGTGGTTCATAGAGTAGTGGTTCATACAGTAGAGGTTCATACAGTAGAGGTTCATACAGTAGTACAGAAATGTGTAAGGGCCCGAAACAGTAAGATGTTTGCACCCAAGCCGTTCCAAACTGAACCGTTCCAAACTGAACCGTTCCAGACATCATGTTTTCAGATCAAAAGCGTGGGTAGTTAGATATTAGTAATTAGTAGTTAGATATTAGTAATTAGTAGTTAGTCAAGAGTAGATTAGAGTAGATTAAAACTCGTATTAAGAGAACTAGTATTAGTAGTTGAGTCGAGGTATAATAAGATATAGAGTATTAGGAGTGTACGTGTTGTGCAACTGTAGTGTTAGGTATAGAACTATGGAAGTACCGTGGTAGTACCGTGGTAGTAAACGTATGGTCACATATACTACTAGAACAGCAACTCAACTGACAGTAGTAGTACAGTAGTATCACTACCAATACTACTTATAATTTTAGTTTGATCTCATACTAGTCAGTAGTAGTCAGTAACTCGCATAGCTAGTACTAATAACTGGTACTCATACTGGCAGTCATAATGGTACTCATAATGGTACTCATAACTAGTAATAGTATTCATAGCTAGTAGAGTAGTACTCATACTGGTACTCATACTGGTACTCATACTGGTACTCATACTGGTACTCATACTGGTACTCATACTGGTACTCATAACTGGTAGAGTAGTACTCATAATAGAAGAATAATAGCGTAGTAATACCAACCGGTCCCTTTTAATGGAGTCAAAGAACGTATGTAGTGTAATAGACTGAGGAAGAAAAAAAAGTTGAGAAAACTCTGAGCAAGACACACCAGGTTTTCTGAATTTGGCCAAATTCCAGGATAATAATTGAGACTAAATTGAGCCTAAATTGAGCCTATTTTTAATTTCAAAAAAAATTATTTTCGAAAATTTTTTCCAGAAATATTTTCTGTAATTATATTTTACGAGCTATGTTAGACCCACCAAGAGTAGTAAACTTCCTATGTAGATGTTGAAACTCTGTACAATGTTTTTCAAAACTATTCAAACCAGCGCACCAAAATGGTTCAAACCAGCATGACAAAATGGTTCAAACCAACAAGACAGAATAGTTCAAACCAAGAAGACAGAATTGTTCACACCAAGTTTTATTAGAATTCAATATTCTGAAACCTTAAATCTGGAGGATTACCTCTTATGGTACTACATTTGGGATAAAAGTCTTACAGTATTAATCAAGGGAGAAAAACGGATTGAACTGAATTGGTTTCCTTGTTATCCTGTATACAACAATTTGTTAAGGATTATGTGTATTGGTTTGTTTAATTTTGCTAGTGTGGTTTGAATCGTTTTGCCGTGCTGGTTTGAATACTTTTGAAAACACTGTATAGAGGTATAAGCCAAAGTGTCACATTAGGCTCAGGGGTGGCCAAAGAATATATTGATCATGTATCCAGCTGTATCAAAACCATATATGAAGGGTTCAGTCAACCACAATCACTTAAGGGACTGTGGTAGGTATTTCTTATAAGATGTTTAATGGAGTATGGGAACCTCAACCTCGGAATTAAGATTGAATGGGTGCAACAAACACCCGTACACCAGGCTACATCAGCAGAAAAAGGTCCAGCGCAAACGACCTTTTTTTTTTCATCGTACGGAAACAAAAGTGGGTTGGTTAGAATCCAATAAAGAATACCACAAAGAGGACAACTTGATGTTGGGAAAATGTGTTGAAGATCATTTCCAAGATGAAATAATTGAACGTAATCATAAGGATGATGAGTCCAAGTGGTTTTCTTGAACTTCCTCCAGTATCGAGGCCAATCTCTAGTACCAGCAAGGTCTTTGATGGTAGCACTGGTCACTAAATGATGGTAGTAGACCTTTGTTTGCTTGCTCCGACTCTTGAAAAGAGCGTTAGTAAACATACGGTCTTTATAGCGCACAGGAGTGTCTTCATAAGGTTTTTGGACACTCTGAATGAGGTCCCGTCTCAGTTGTAAGACATAGGCACCCGGTTATTCTGCATAATCTTCCCATTGGAGCTCCGATGATCTTGAGAACTTTTCTGCTCTTAGAATCTTCTTGGTAATTTGAAAATAAGGAACCATATACTCTCTGGCATAGTCTGGAAGACCCTTCAGAATAGAAGAAATCTTTCCATGAAAGTATGCTTTCTTATACCGAAAATATTCTTCAATGTCCGTCAAATAAGCCCACCATATGAAGATTTTGACTTGTTCTCCACGAAGAAGGCTTTGAATAAATGGCTTAAGGTTCCTTCAGGTGTACGGATGTGTGGGAAATACGGGTGTACGGGTGTACGGGTGTACCGATATTTTGTCTTCGCAGCGGCGCTTCACCTACAACCTCAAGCGCACCACATCCACGGTTCAGAACCTAAACTCATTGCTACCGTTTACGCTCAATACATCCGCACACCCCAAATAGGGAATTAAACCCGTACACCACAAACCCCCCCCACCCCACATCCGTACACCTTTTTCTCTCCAAAATCTCACACCAGTACACCCTCACCTTCCGCACCATCTCCACTCTACACTCACCGTATACTTTACCTCACAATACCTATTGAATTACACATTGCCAACGCTGGCATACAATACTAACCATAATATCCTCACATCCACCGCCTCTATATGCAGGAACATCCCTACAACATAATTCCTCGCAATCCTAGCCTCGGGCTCCGATTGCTAGCCCCAATCGTTCCTGCAGCCGATAACAGAACGGCTCTTTTCCTATTAACCACAGCACAGTGTCTCTTTGGACTCACTTGTCTCACACGGCGGACGCCTCGGGTCGGAGAAGGCCGATTTTTTGCTCGTTTGGCCACTTCGGCCCGCTTCATCACTGGATGCAGTGCTGTTTTCCTCTCTGGGCTCGAATATTCTCGGCTAGTGTTACCATATGATCCCTGGGCGGAGGAGGCACGGTACTGGCGGCAATGGGCAATTAAAAACGGGCAGAAACCGCTGTGGTGGTTCGGAGGAGCCAACTACTATACGCCGATGTCTATGCAGGACTGGAAAGAAAAGACGGCGATTTGGATTGAAAACACCGCCAATGCTTTGGAGGCTGAAGAAAATGAATTGGTTCCATCCTCAATCCCCAAGGATTCGTCTTTGGACCTTAAGAATATCCCAATCGGGCCTCATACTGCACTTAAGGCCGCTGGACCCCAGGCGTACAGCGACATGCATTTGAATTTGGCCCAAATCAATGAACGTAAAGCCGCAGAGCTCCTCTCGGGTGAATTGGCCTCAGTCTCCGAGCTCAACAAGGCCGAACGCTTGGACGCCATACTTGAAGGTACAGGTCACGTGCGCTACAACGACCAGTACACCAAGCCGCACGTGCAGCTCGGCACGCACGTGATGGACTCCGACGATGATTTCGACATGGTCTGGGCCAACTTCGAGCCCTGGGATGAATTGCGCCAGGAAACCGATTTTGATATCCGCTTGATTCCCCGCTGGCGTAGTGCCGACGAGCCTACATAGAGGAAAAGTTCAGGTTCAAGAGTGTTTCAGTATTCAGACGTTCAGACGTTCGGACATCCTAGGAATTATTCAGACATTTCAGGCATTTCAAACGTCCTAGGAGTTATTCAGACGTTCTAGAAGTGTTACAAATCGAGAAGTGTTTCAAATTGTCTGTTTCAGTTGAGAAGCGTTTCAGGAGGAGTTAAGTGTCGATGTGTTGTTGAAACCATCCGGACTTTATTGGGAGAGAGGTACAGGAGGTGCTACACTTTAATACCCAGACGGAGATTCGGAAACTCACTTTTCGAGATAGCTTCTTCAGAAGCGTGTCTATTTTCCAAATAGCCATTCAAGACAGATTCTTTGAATATCTAGTGTCTACTTGTCTAGTGATGTACTGGTCTACTTATTCATCAACTCAGAACTGACTGAAAGAACCTTAAAAAGGCTGAACCAACTTGAAACAACTTCAAACATCCTGGACCAACCTGAAAAAATTCTGAGTTGAATTTGAACCACCCTGACCCTGAAACAGACACGGGGAATCTTGATATTGATTCCCTATAACGAGGAGTGTGTATAACAGTAACGTTAGTCATGTACTAATAAAGCTAACAGTAAGATCAAGTGCTAGTCTAAACTAATTAAAAGCTTCTGGTTTGTATGCCCTGGGTATGTGGGGTTGGATGAAATACCGATATCAAGGTCACGTGACTTCCCCCCAAAAAGTACTGTTTCAAATCTGTTTTAAATCTTATAGATTCTGACACTGATTTATAGTCTAAATGACTTTTTGGGAGCAGAATAACTGAATAATCGGAGGAAGTTTGTGCTAATCACGTGATAGTCACGTGCCAATATCACCCAGAGCAAACTATCAAGCAATAAAGTCTCCCCTATTTTATATAATTTATTGGGTCCTAGATATGGTCTAAAGCACATTTAATTATCTTGTAAAAGGTTTCCTTGTGTTACTAACGGGAACAAGTTATGTGTGAATATACTTATATACAGAATTATATCTATATACAATACCACTTTCACTATATGCAGTTAAAGCACTTTTAATTATCCCTATTTTATATAGTTGTTGGGTCCAAGATCATTTAATTATAAAAGGTTTCCTTGTGTTAGTAACGGGACCAAGTTATGTATGAAGATACTTATGTACAGGATTATATACCTATATACACGATTATGTATCTACATACAGTACCCCGTTCGTTATATGCAGTCAAAGCACACTTAATTATCCTTATTTTATATAGTTTATTGGGTCCTAGATATGGTATAAAGCACATTTAATTATAAAAGGTTTCCTTGTGTTAGTAACGGGAATAAGTTATGTATGGATATACCTATATACAGGCTAATATATCTACAGACAGTACCCCGGTTACTACATGCAGTCAAAGCACATTGACAGTGTTTTTAAAATCTATTCAAACCAGCGCGCCAAAATGTTTCGAACCAATAAGACAAAATGGTTCAAACCAGTGTAACAAAAAGTTTCGTGCCCCTTCGCACAATCGTTCAAACCAAATGGACAAGTTGTTCCGTCCGTTTTTCACCCTTGATTGAATTGGTATTGCAAGACTCCCAAATGTGGTAAATATGAGGCAATCGTCCAGATTTAAGATTTAAGAATATTGAATTCGAATAAAAGTCGGTGTGAAATTATTACGCCATTTGGTTTGAACCATTCTTTCTTCTTGGTTCGAAAAATTTTGTCACGCCGGTTTGAATAGTTTTGAAACACATTGTAATTATCTTATGGAAGGTTTCCTTGTTTTAGTAACGGGAACAAATTATGTATGAATAAACTTATATACAGGACTTTATTCCTATATACCATATTAGGTACTCATATACAGTACCATATTCGGTATATGCAGTCTGGTGCAGAACATTTACCAATTCTTAAAAGGAAACTACAATTTTCAGCAGGACATTCATCAAAAAAAGGTCTCCCAGGGACGAATCGAACGTCCGATCTCAAGATATCTATCCATTACAGTCTTGCGCCCTAACCAGCTAGGCCACCGGGAGGTTATTAAAATATTAGTAAAACTACCAAAATATCCTCAAATACAGACACCAATATCTCGTCAATATGGTCGATAATATTATTTCAAAAAAAATTGTAACACTTTTATCCTTCAAATAGCAAACACCTAATTGAATGACTCTACCATTAAATGGTATTGTATCAGTTAGTGCTACGTACAAGAATAATATCGGCTATTATTAGATTCTTGTTATGTTCTTTAATACATCTATGCCTAATTTCTTATATTCGTTGATGGTTCCTCAAAGAGAGGAATTCCGAGTGGCTTATATACCTTTGAGAGAAACGTGGAACCGAAAAACTCTCTACCTGAACAATGGTAAGAATTGTTCTGGAATATTCGAAAGGAGCCATCGGAGCATTTCGTGCATAGATGGCCAAACACCGTATCACCATTGTACCAATCGGACTGAAAGGCTTCATAATACCTTCACAGACAGGGCCCTGCATATGGTGGATCTAACAATTCTGGTTACATCCAGTACTCTGTTTTGTGTGTTTTGTATGTTTATTCGCCGATGGTTCCTCTTTGAGGTAATATCGCACCTTATATAGACTAGTCCTGCATAGAGGAATGGAGGTCGTATTAAAGGCCAAAGGCTGCTCAACATCTGATCGACCAGTGCAGGCTTTCAACGCGAAGGGGTACGAAAATTTTCAACTTATCGTTTTAGTATATGTATTGATATACAGGGATATGTAAGTTGTACCTTACAAGACCGAAGTCTTAGACCAGGTGCGATGTGGGTGAAATGTTTTCAACAACCAGTGACCTGAACATAGTGCATCACTCAAACGCATCCAACACCTCAACGAAGTACATCGCCTCGGTACATGCTAGGTACTCGTTGACATCCTCAGAGGAAGGAATCTAAGCTATTAAATAACAATCGGGTAAAAACAGGCGATGAGATGAGTCGATGGGATGAGATGACTTCATTGATTATTTGGTGAAGAATGCAGGAGTAAATTGCATTTGGTAACAAAAAAAGAGTAATAAAGAAAAGAGTAACAAAAAAAGAGTAACAAAAAAGAGTAATAAAGAAAAGAATAACAAAAAAGAGTAACTGTTAGATCCACAATAAGTAGAACACTACCTATAGATACAATATAGAGTCTACGATGTCCGATTCTAATAGTGTCTACTACAATTGCCTTGACACGGCATTTGATGTGACAACTCATGAATCCGAGGCCCTTTTTGAACATTCCAGAAACAATACTTCCGTTGTTCTGGTGGAGAGTTTTTCAGTGCCACGTTTCTCTCAAAGTTATATAAACCGACTACTACTACTCACTCACTACTACTACTACTACTACTAGTACTACTACTCACTCACTACTACTAGTACTACTAGTACTACTAGTACTACTACTCACTACTACTAGTACTACTAGTACTACTAGTACTACTAGTACTACTACTCACTACTACTACTACTACTATTACTACTACTACTACTACTACTCACTCACTACTACTAGTACTACTACTCACTACTACTACTACTACTACTACTATTACTACTACTACTACTACTCACTCACTACTACTACTACTACTACTACTACTACTACTACTACTACTACTACTACTACTATTAACCTATGGGTGTCCGTTGATGGCTATGAATGTTTACTGTGACCTAATTACCTATAAGTTACCAAATGACTATGACTACTTACCTATAAGTTACCAAATGACTATGACTAATTACCTATGAATATCTATTGATGACTATCTGTTGATTACCATGACTATCGATTGGTGAATACTACTATCCGTTGATGACTGACTACCCATATTGACCTTTTCACCGATCACTATTCTATATGACATTTACCTGTGATATTCCCATATGATTTTTACCCATGACTACTCCATATAACATTTTCATATTTAAGTCTATCAAAACAAGTCTATCAAAACAAGTTCATCAGAAAAGCTATTACGAAACATTTTATAAAAATATATTATAATATATTATAATACATTAAATAATTAACTAAGAAATTGGTATTATCTCTATGATAAAATCCTGCATATATGCCGCGGCCTGCTATCATCTCACAACACACTTCTTTACTCACCACTCATGTCTGCCAACGCCCTTTACATACCTCAGGATGCAGGGTATTCTAAACCCCGTTGCATATGCAAGATGCACAGTGAGTTTGTGTTTCATGTTTCATGTTCATGTTTCATGTTCATGTTTATGTTCATGTTTATGTTCATGTTCATGAGGATTAAGGAGGGCTGTAAAAAGAGGATCCAGATTTGCAGCCACTTCGCACTCACCAAAAGTCACCCCCAAGAACTAAAGAACAAGAAGTCTGAAGAGCTCCTGATCACTTGTAGAACTTTCTAGAAGAAGAGAATTTCCAGGGCTAGACCCTAGGCCATATTTTTATTTACTGGAATCCAAATAATATAGGAAGCTGGTTTAAAAGAGGGAAGCTTGGCTTATTACTACTACTACTCTACTACTACTCTACTACTCTACTACTACTACTCACTGACTACTACTACTACTACTACTACTACTCTACTACTACTACTACTCACTCACTCACTACTACTACTACTACTATTACTACTTGTACATTACTGACTACTTGTACATTACTGACTACTTGTACATTACTGACTACTTGTACATTACTGACTACTTCGACATTACTGACTACTTGGACATTACTGACTACTTGTACATTACTGACTACTCCATAGTGGAAGTATAGTATAGTGAGTGGTCAATAGGGAATCTTATATATAATATAGTATAGTGTAATTAGAATAGTATAAACCGTTGGTATATGGTCTTCGATTCCTCTCATTGAGTAACCATCAACGAATACAAGTTTAGGTTAAAAAACGTTATAAAGAACATAACAGTAACAAAATATAATAGTATTCAGACTCGGAGCCAAGTAGCTGATTAATCGACTTTCGTAGGCTCTAAAAATATTGATGGGTAGTGCATCTACCAATGGCAATTTTAACAACTACCTGTATATTTTATTATCTATTTTATTTCTTATTTAGTATTTATTTTTTAACCTTTAGCTTGTGCTTAATCTGCTCCAAGTCAGTTCAGGGTCCACAAAACCCAAAGCCGCACTAGGAATAAAATCAGCATCCTCTAAAGGGTCCCATAATTTGGGATAGGACTCTAGGTCCCGGTCCATTTATATGTCCAGGTTCTCCATGTTCGAGTAGAAATTCCAGTCAAACTTTGATTGGAGAGTCGAGTGCTCCGAGAGACTCAAGGCACCGGTCAAGAAAGTCAACTCAAGTGTTGAGTCTTGAGACTCCCAAGTAGTATCTGCTATGTCTTTTAATTGTTCTGAGCACTTTTGCAGAGCTAGATTTGCGTTGCCAGGCTCAGTGTCTATTGGGAAGAAACCCTGGATTGAAGGGCAGAGAATTGAGGTTCTCCAGCCTGCGAGATTAGACTCTGGGAAGAAGTCTGTATTCATTGGGCAGTCTTGGTTAAACATTGGGTGGAGATTTTTAGTTGGAAGTTCAAGTTGGAGTTTAAGAGTCTGTCTAAGAGTCTGTGTCTGAGTCTGTCTGAGTCTGAGTCTGTCTGAGTCTGTGTCTGAGATTTGAAATGAGGTAGAGTTGAAATCGGTGGGAAAGTGCGGCTTATATAAGGCACTAGCCGACTACAAACTCAATTTCTGGTATGAGATCACAAACGTTGTTGTGCCCACAGAAAAAAAAAACGACTAAATTGAAAAATTGAAAAAATGAAAAAATGAAAAAATGAAAAAATGAAAAAATGAAAAAACAGAATCTCACATGCCATATACCAAACCTATACAGTGTTTTTCAAAACTATTCAAACCAGCTCAACAAAATGTTTCGTACCCCTTTGCACAGTCTTTCAAACTAAATGGACAGGTTGTGGTATCCAAGATAACAAGAAAACCAGTTCAGTTCCGTCCGTTTTGCACCCTTGATTAATACTGCAAGACTCCCAATTGTAATACATAAGAGGCAATCGTCCAGATTTAAGATTTCAGAATATTGAATTCTAATAAAAGTTGGTGTGAAACTTTACGCCATTTGGTTGAACCATTCTGTCTATTTGGTTCGATACATTTTGTCGCGCTGGTTTGAATCATTTTGTTACGCTGGTTTGAATCATTTTGTCGCGCTGGTTTGAATAGTTTTAAAAAACACTGTATACTGTGTCCTATATGATTATGCTGTGTACTATATGTTTATTCGATGTACCATAAGATTATACTGTGTACTATATTATCATACCGTGTACCATACTATTATACTGTGTCCTATATGATTATGCTGTGTACTATATGTTTATTCGATGTACCATAAGATTATACTGTGTACTATATTATCATACCGTGTACCATACTATTATACTGTGTCCTATATGATTATACTGTCCTATATGATTATACTGTGTCTTATACTGTGTACCACCTGATCATACTGTGTACAGTATTTTTCAAAACTATTCAAACCAGCGCGAAAAGATGTTTCGAATCAAGAAGACAGAATGGTTCAAACCACACTAGCAAAATTAAACAATCCAATACACATAACCCCTAACAAATTTTTGTATACAAGATAACAGGATAACAAGGAAACCAGTTCAGTTCTATCCGTTTTTCACCCTTTTTTGGAACTTGACCCTTGATTAATACTGCAAAACTCCCAATTGTAGTACATAAGAGGCAATTGTCCAGATTTAAGATTTCAGAATAATGAATTGGAATAAAAGTTGGTGTGAAACATTACGCCATTTGGTTTGAACTATTCTGTCTTGGTTTGAATAGTTTTGTTGCGCTGGTTTGAATAATTTTGAACAAACAGAATCTCACATTCTTTACTGGTCGGCTAGGGTCGCGGCCGGAAGAACCATCTCATACTTGAAAAGCGTATTTAGGAAAAAATGGCTAATCAGATGTATTAATAAGGTTTGATATTTTTATGGAAAGGAGAAACGTGAAAAATTGGTGTTCAATGTATAGTTTCTCATATGACATACAAGATCGATTTGTGACTTGTGGAATGTGGATTATCTATCAACATAATTCAGTGACTATATGCAGTAAAATCGATAAAGAGGAATTTGAAGATATAAAGGAATTTAAAGATGAACTGCATATTTGGACAACCATAATAAAGTTTTAGGGAACCAGTGATTTATAATTATTGATTGGATATGGCTCAGTCACGTGATACACATAGTCAGGTGATATCACAAGGTCAAAAGATACGCCATATGTACGTGTCACTTATGACATAACAACTACCATAGTTAATCTAACGAAATAAAAAATGAAATGGGAAATTAAAACAATTCAATCTGGACTTCATAATCATAGTAAACAATAAAAAAGAAATTCTATTATTGGGTGCAAAATACTGCATATAAACCATAATATCGATTATTAAAATGATAATTAATGTACCTATTCCAAAAAATTATTAATTCATTAATTGAAGTAAGAATTTTAAAAAGAAAAAAAAAAAGGTAGAATTTTACCTTGAGGTATAGGTAATTTAACTATTAGAACACATTATGAAATTGGTAGATTCTTGAATACGTCTAATACAGTGTTTTTCAAAACCATTCAAACCACCGCGACAAAATGGTTCAAACCAAAAAGACAAAATGTTTCAAACCAAAAAGAGAGAATGGTTCAAACCAAAAAGACAGAATGGTTTAAACCAAATGGCGCAATGTTTCACACCAACTTTCAATATTCTGAAATATACAATCTGGAGGTTTACCTCATATTTACTACATTTGGGACAGAAGTCTTGCAGTATTAATTAAGGGTGAAAAACGGACAGAACAGAACAGAACAGAACTGGGTCTTCATTGTGTTGAGAATGAGCAATGACTGATCATTCCAGAAATGGGAGGCACGGTCTTAGGAAGGCACGGCCTTAGGAAGACACGCTCTTAGAAAGGCACGCTCTTAGAAAGTACAGAGTGTGCTTCGCCTTCCTTTGGAGATTCTTGATAAAGGTTTAGCTCCAGCATGAAATATGTTGAAGAAGGTTTAACTTTTGTGAAAGACAGAAAGTCTAGCAGAGTTCCTGGACTATATAAGTTGGAACTCTGGCTACAATCCTAGTGTTAATAAATAAATCAGAATATTATCTGGGAAGACATCACAATATCTTCTACTCCCAGACCGACCAGGAACAGCCAGACCCACCAGGAACAGCCAGACCCACCAGAAACAGCTCGTGTAACTCCTCAAGTATACACATACCTTGATGAGACTATGAACTTTATGAACACCAATTACTACAGTCCTCTAGACTGTACTCTACGGCCCTTGAAAGAACCACCTGATGTGCCCGAGTTGAGGGCACATGAGGAGTTAAGTAATCCAAACATTGTTATCCTGCATACAACAACTTATTAAGGGTGTACGAAACTTTTTGAATTATTGGTTTGATCAATTTTGCTAGTATGGTTTGAACCATTTTTTCTTTTTGGTTCAAAACATTTCTCCGTGCTGATTTGAATAGTCTTGAAAAACACTGTACTGGGAGTTATGTTCATTCGTTGATGGATTCCCAATATATGGGAATCCGAGTAGTTATATAGCTAGCCAGTGAAGTGAATACCAGAGGGTGAAGCAGGGTGGTTAAACACCTTTTCATGAGCAAAGGTGAATCGATGAGGCCAAGTCACGGGTTAAGGTGCCAACATCTCAATAGTCTACATTTACCCAGAAGCCACATTCCTGCAATCAGACCAGTCCTATAAGTCAGGACACTCGTTCTATAAGTCAGGACACTAGTCCTATAAGTCAGGAGACTAGTCCTATAAGTCAGATCACTAGTCTCATATGTCAGAACACTAGTTTCATAAGTCAGAACTCTTCTTTTTTTCACCTTCTGAATTTATACGATTACTGACTCACAAGTCAGACTAAAACAGCAAATACTCTGTTGCTTCTAGTCTATTGACACTCTATCCACTTCATCAGTAAGACTCTCTGTACTCTATACCCTGTACTCTGTACCCTGTACTCTATACCCTGTACTCTATACCCTGTACTCTATAACCTGTACTCTATAACCTGTACTCTATAACCTGTACTCTGTACTACATGTAGTCTATACTGTTTGGAATTGTTGTATACACTCCCATGATCTGAAATAGTTATCACGTTAAGTTTCAACAAGCGTCTTAAATTTGGTACTTCAGTAACCATTTCTGTAGTTTCCATTCTATGTTTATATATATTAAGCTAGGATGCCCTTGACTTGTTGTTCCAATTTGTTAACGCGTGAAGCACATTACGCGTATGTGTTAAATCGCGCAGGCGATGTGATCTCATGCTATTATATGGATGAAACAATGTTGGACCCGATGCAGGCGGAGCAACGAGGCTGAGTACGATATACAGTGTTTTTCAAAACTATTCAAACCAGTGCGACAAAATGGTTCGAACCAAGAAGACAAAATGTTTCATACCCCTTCGCACAGTCTTTCAAACCAAATGGCATAATGTTTCACACCAAATTTTATTAGAATTCAATATTCTGAAATCTTAAATCTGGACGATTGCCTCATGTGGTACTACATTTGGGAGCCTTGCAATACCAATTAATGGTCAAATACCAATCAATGGTCAAAACGGACGGAACAACTTGTTCATTGGTCTGAACCATTCTGTCTTCTTGGTTTGAACCATTCTGTCTTCTTGATTCGAAACATTTTGCTGCGCTGGTTTGAATAGATTTGAAAAACACTGTATAAGGAGTGATTCGCACTCCAGTCTGACATTAGGAGTTCTCTCGGAACCATTGAAGACAATACGGAATTAGAGCCAAGTTACATTCAATAAATACTTGTCTGAAAACTAACAACAACCGCCTGGTGCTGTGAAGGTAGAGCTCCCATAAATAAGGGCGTCTGGACCATATCCATCTTTTAAGTAACTCAATCAAATATCATCTGTCTGGGGCATATTATCTGTCTGGGGCAAGATGTCTCCAAAGACCAGACCCACCAATACTTCAATGGACACTGACAACTCTACATCCTCCTCTTCTCTTGAAGTAAACACTCCTGAAGTGTTTACTCCTGAAGTGTTTACTCCTGAAGTGTTTACATACCTTGACAAGACTATGAAGACAGTGTCCCTCAGTGACTGTCCACTGGACATCACACCATGGTTAATTTATGGTTCACCTGGTGCTGCAACTATAATTGTGGAACATGCATTGACTAATCTACAAGTAGTGTAGTTGTATATAGTAGTAGTGTAGTTGTATATAGTAGTAGTGTAGTTGTATATAGTAGTAGTGTAGTTGTATATAGTAGTAGTAGTAGTATGAAGTAGTAGTAGTATGAAGTAGTAGTAGTATGAAGAAGTAGTAGTATGAAGAAGTAGTAGTATGAAGAAGTAGTAGTATGAAGAAGTAGTAGTATGAAGAAGTAGTAGGGGTAGCAGTATTGTAGTAGTACTGTAGTAATAGGCTTCCTGTCAGATCCACCATATGTGATGATCTACCTATGGAGGTATTATGAAATCTCTCTGCCCGATCCTAACAAGGACTATTGCAAATGAAGTAGACTAGTAGGTGTTAGTAGTAATGGAGACCAGTTCCGGAGATAAGTCCGTGCAGTGTTCCAAGGCATCGGGCAGTGTTGATTAAGCAAAGACTAGAAGTGACGTCTGTTCTAAGGAGTTTCACACTGAACTTATAGCCCAAACATCTTCCCCAATCAGATTCTTCAAACGGGTAAATCTTCACCTTGAAAAGTGTCACCGAAAAATGCCCGAAAAAGCATGGATCAAGATAGAGACACCACAATAAAGGAACCCACCAGAAGCGTAGCACGACATTCGGCCATCGCAAATAATGAGGTGTCTTCAAAGATGCCAGAACAATCCCCACCATTATTCTGGTGAAGAGTTTTTCAATGACTTGTTTCTCTTCAAATATTGTTATATGAACCGCACTGGATCCTCTTTCTGAGGACCCATCAACGGACAAAATAGATAACTTAGTACATAACGTTCAACCAGAATCTAACACTTTCTAACCATAGTAGTAGTACGTAGAAAATATGATTAACTACTCTATACTATATTGACTACAGAGACTACAGAGACTACAGAGAGATTACAGATTGAGTACAGACTGAGTACAGACTGAGTACAGACTGACCATAGACTGACCATAGACTGAGTACAGACTGACCATAAACTGACCATAGACTGACCACATACTGACAGACAGACAGAGAGACAGACAGACAGATTAACCTTTAAGTCATCTATATACATAACACCTTCTATTTCTTTGGGGACACTAGTGATTGACTTCTTGTGAACCTTCAAAATCATCATTCAAGTGTATCTCCACTGTAAACTGTAAATATTCGTGTCAATACCAAAACTGGCCTTTGATGACTTCCTCGAAATTTTATTTGTAAAAGTTTGAGTTGAGTTCTCATTCCAAGCTCACTCCTAAATTTACCCAATACCAAGTGAGAGTTGTAGTAGGAGCAATTTTAATGGAACTGATCATAGTAATCCAAGCCATGCTCCATATCATACTCGGTACAGATAGTCCGTAGTAGTCCATAGTCATATAAGAGAGTCCATACAACCATAATATCATGTAACATGGAGTGATAATCCATGGATGCATAGTCTAGTCCAGAATCATTGACCATAATCCTGTTCATAGTCATACTTCAGTCCATGGTATGATATCCCATAGAATAATAGTCCATGGTATGATAGCCCATAGAACAATAGTCCATGGTATGATAGCCCGTAGAACAATAGTCCATAGGGGATAGCCCATAGAACAATAGTCCATGGAATGGCCATAGAACAATAGTCCATGGAATAATAATATAGACTGGACCATCATTGCGGTCATCCAGTCCATAGTCATAGGATAGTCCATAATCATAGTATAAGCCTAGTACTGTGTCATACATAGGCTGATAGTATCGTGGTACCATAGTACCATAATGTAGTGTCATAGTACCATAGTACCATAATGTAGTGTCATAGTACCATAATACCATAATGTAGTGTCATAGTACCATAATACCATAGGATAATAGAACAGACCATAGTTTAAGAGACTAGTCATCAGTACCATAGTAGTACTCATGATCAAGTCATAGTCCAATCTGAATCCATTCCAAGTTCAATCTGAGTCCATGATAAAGTCATAGTCATAGCACCATGATATGATGCTTCAGCTAGACTCCATAGCCATAGACTACAACTGTAGTATTCAGTTATGGTTGCACGCTAGGCCAGTCCATAGGTCAGTCCCTACCCCAGTGTTGGGTCATAGTACCATGGCCCTTAGTCGTAGTCCAGTCCGTACTCCAGCCTAGGAACATAGCACCAAATCATAGTGATAATCATAGTATGGTCTATATTTCATAGCCATAGTGATAGTCTTGAACGTAGCAGTCACTAGGATAACACTCCAGATTCCCGACTCCACACTTAGCTCAAGCACGAGCACAAACTCAAGCACAAACTCAAGCACAAACTCAAGCACAAGCTTATCCTCATCTTCATCCTCATCCTCATCCTCATCCGCATACATCCCCTCATCCTCATACCTCCATAAGTTAGCTTTAAAAGAGGTGGTAGTTCTAAGTACATGATATGCTCTCTCCACTCTTCACTCTTCACTCTCCACTCTTCACTCTCCACTCTTCACTCTTCACTCTCCACTCTTCACTCTTCACTCTCCACTCTTCACTCTCCACTCTTCACTCTTCACTCTCCACTCTTCACTCTCCACTCTTCACTCTTCACTCTCCACTCTTCACTCTCCACTCTTCACTCTTCACTCTCCACTCTTCACTCTCCACTCTTCACTCTTCACTCTCCACTCTTCACTCTCCACTCTTCACTCTTCACTCTCCACTCTTCACTCTCCACTCTTCACTCTTCACTCTCCACTCTTCACTCTCCACTCTTCACTCTTCACTCTCCACTCTTCACTCTCCACTCTTCACTCTTCACTCTCCACTCTTCACTCTCCACTCTTCACTCTTCACTCTCCACTCTTCACTCTCCACTCTTCACTCTTCACTCTCCACTCTTCACTCTCCACTCTTCACTCTTCACTCTCCACTCTTCACTCTCCACTCTTCACTCTTCACTCTCCACTCTTCACTCTCCACTCTTCACTCTTCACTCTCCACTCTTCACTCTCCACTCTTCACTCTTCACTCTCCACTCTTCACTCTCCACTCTTCACTCTTCACTCTCCACTCTTCACTCTCCACTCTTCACTCTCCACTCTCCACCTCCTCACCTTCTCAACTTCACTCAAGCACCTGTTCACACAAGTTCATTCACGCACACCCCCATTCTCATCTCACCCTCCTTCGCACGCACACCCTCATTCGCACGCTCATCCTCGTCCGCACACTGATTTTCGCAAAGCTTCATGCTCACCTTCGCTTTCATTCAATTTCACTCACGCACTCCACTTTCGTACGCTGAGTCTCTTTTCGCAAGGCGAGTGTGTGAGAACATTTACACACACACACACACATCCTCAAAATCATTTACACACTCATTCTCACAGTCTCACACATTCTCACAGTCTCACAGTCTCACACATTCTCACACATTCTCACATTATGACACTCACCTTGTTCCCAAAGTTCACCCTCACCTTGAATCACCACTTAGTGAGTTTTTCTTATTCCCCTTAAATTTATTCACAAAGGAGAACGACCAAATCTTTACACCACTCAGTGTTTCTCTAAATTGGAAGGTCCACGCTAACCTTTACTCACCTTTTTTCTCCTCACTTTTCGAAAAGGCTCACTCACCTTTAATCACCAATCTGTCATTTCTGATTCGTAAAGGTTCCCTTTAATCACCAATCTGTCGTTTCGGATTCGTAAAGGTTCGCTGGCTCACCTGATCACTTTCATTCCCCTGTAAATTTATTCGCAAAGGTTCGCTGGCTCACTTTGCTCAGAATATCTTTATTCGCTCAAGCTCTCTCTCGCTCACCTTCGCTTAATAAATCATCCGCCCACTTCAAAGTCTTGGCCTTGTCCCCCAATTCAGGCGTCCGCACTGCATACAAATGCCGTCTCCACATGATCTCCGCTGGGTCCTGATCTGGCTCCACCCACTCGAACCCATCGCCGCCACTCATCCAATACGCTTGAAGTTTCAATTCCTCCAAGTTATCCTTGGGGGCCAAGAGCCGGATTTTCTCCCCCGTCCGCGTGAGCCCCGGACTTAAAGTGCCGGTTTCATCACCTTCGCTGGTCCGACACAACTCATTCACGAGCCCTGAACTAGGCGCAATCCCTCCATTCATCTTACAATCCGTCTCCAAGATCCGTGTGCACATGCTCATTTCGTCCGCATGCTTATACCAATGAGTATAGAACGTACCCTTTTGCCACGTCAAGAAATCGCCTCCGGCCAGACTTAATTGGCGCCCGAATTTGACGATCGCCACAAAAAAACTCAGATTAAAGAAGTACGTCAAAATCATGGCGTTGATAGCCCCAAGATGCATCCATGCTGGCTGGAGCAACCCATGCGCCACGAGTTGCGGCACTCCGTATTTGGATAAGGCTGTAATACCAATAGCTGAGGCTGCAAATTGGAATACTCCCGTACGGAGCTTTTGGTGCTTGGCTGCAATGTAGTTTGGGTGGCCCGTGGTCAAGTCGGTGATTTGCAACGCGGCCCGGGTGTCACCGTCGTATAAGCTTTTGCGGAACGGAATGAGCGCAGTCTTAAGTTCGATTGCCGCGCCTGTATTCTGCTGGTAGTACATCTGGATGATTTTGATTGCTGCCGCCAGGGGGAAATTGAGGAGGAGGGCATCTTTAAGCACCTGGGGGGAGAACTCCACTTTGGGGCTGCCTAAAAGCATCTCAATGCTCTTGAGCACTTTAGTGTTGGCCACGTCCTTCTGAAACTTATCATGGTCGTGGATCTCCATTAGAAGGCGCCTACACGCCGCAAGGGCGTTGTGGAGGGCTTCTGGGTTTACGTGGTCGGCGCTTAGAACATTGGCCTGGATCTGGCCATTAAGTTCGTTGACGTTGGTGTAAAGAAATGGGTTTGAGGTATTCCATAACCGGGCACTCGAATGGAGCCCATGGTCTCTAAAGAGGAGGGGATTACTTCGGACACGAAGAAACATGGTGTATCTAATGTTGATGCATCGCATAGTTAAGGACCTGAACATCAGTACACCCACCAGTACACCAATATCAAAACCAGTACACCAGTACACCAGTTTTAGTACACCAGTACACCCAAATAGTACACTACCAAAATCAGTGCCCAAACTCTATTTACACCTAAACTTATCTACCCACAACATTGTTACCCCACATATGTATTTTCCAGACAAATACAGCCTGAAACCTATAAATATAAATATACCACACCCGTACACCAAGTCAATCAGATCCGTACACCACAACTTATTCATACATTTCAGAGTCAATTCTTCGGATCCGAAAGCATCAGTGGTTTGTATTCACTACAATTCACTACAATCCCGGAAATTCCATCGTTATGAGCCCGCAGGCATATATTCTACCGTGTAATGTAATGGTGTATACTGCATACAGCCAATCACCATATCTAAAGAAACAACGAGCCCAATGAAACACCAATGACTCCAAAAGTCAAGCCCACCACCGAAGCTCCATTGGCCAGAGAACCTGAACCGGAACCGGAACCTGAGGTCGTCGACTGAGGGGCTGGTGCAGCAGATGTACTGGGCTTGCTGTACGTAGTAATCACAGACACAGACATGGAGCCGGCCACATTCATCCATCCTCCAACGTTATTATTGGAGCTATCACCATCATTGGCTTCTGCATCGGCACTATTGGTTCCAGTGCTTGCTTCCACACTCAGAGCACCAGCAGCAGGAGTCGTTCCAGTAGCACCCGTAGCTGCAGAAGCCACGGCCTGGCCAATGGTATGAGTGGCCAGCCATGCAATGAGTTGGTCTGCATTCATAGTATGAGTTTCACTCCATACGGAGAGTTGGGATGCCTTCATGGTTTTAGTATCGGCATCAGCTCCAGTGGCTGTCCCAGTACCGGTTGTAGTTCCAGTAGTAGTTCCCGTTCCAGTTTTGGTTCCAGTCCCAGTTCCAGTACCGGTCGTGCCCGTGCCGGTTCCTGTGGCAGTAGAGGCAACATTGGCTGCCGCGACACCAGCAGCAGGAGTGGTTGCCGTGGTTGCAGTGGTTGCAACACCAGCAGCGGCAGCAGCACCAGCAGCAGGAGTAGTAGTATCTGCTGCGGTATCAACTGCTGCTGCTGCCGCTGCTGCTCCTGCTGCCACTTCAGTAGTAGTATCAGCAGGAGCAGCGGCGGCCGGGGCAGCAGGAGCAGCGACAGCAGCATTAGCAGCAGCGGCATCTGCAGCCACGGCATCGGCGGCCATGGCAACAAGCGCAAAGTCAGCAAGGCAAATGGCCAGAAGGGCGTGGAGTCCGAAATGCATTGTGATAAACCAAAAGAAAAGAAACAGACTCTTCAAAAATTCGCAATCACGTGGATCAAAACACCCTGCACCGTGTTTCAGTTCGCGAGCCGCGACGTGCAGACCTTCACGTAATACACAGGCCGTGCATCCCACCAACCCCTTATCCATACAGGTAGACATACCCCTAGGGCCAGGGTCATGCCCTCTATACAGCCATACCCTCCATACAGCTATCCATACAGCTATCCTTAGGGCTATTTTGGGCTATTGATCGAGTCCCTTTTCCGCAAAACGTCATAGCATCATATAACCAAATATTCAATCATCCTCCAGCATTCATACCCCTGAGATAACTTAAATCGTCCATAAATCCATTGAACTATGTCATGCCGCGCAATTGTAGCCAACAAATGACAGCCAAATTACAGCCAAATTATAGCCAAATTACAGCCAAATAACAGCCAACTAATTAAAGCCAGTTAATTACAGCCAGTTAATTACAACCATAGAACAACCGCCTGGAACAGGTATTTAACTGACCCATTTCGTAGTCATTAATGAACTGTTAGGAAATTTTGGAGTGTGGGTGTTAAATGTTTGTTGCTGAACTGTATGACTATGGCTGTGACTGTGACTGTTAAAAGTTGATGACTGTTATTTTGATGACTGATAAAAGTTGATGACTGTTAATAAATGTGGCTGTTCATGAATGTGGCTGTTGATGGCTGTTAATTTTTGATGGCTATTATTTGCTGATGACGTGTTGGCGACTGTTGGTTAACTTTATAATCGCCTATTGATTCATCTGGTCTGATCATTCATTGCATTACCCTTATGCTTCCAGCAAAAAAGGGAGTATCTGGGGTGGGAAAACAGGGGATCTGAATTGGCAGGACAAAGGTCAGGGTTTCATAAAAAAAGAGGATGAGGAATGAATTGGGGGAAAGGCGCGGCTTTATAGTCATGGACGGGGCTTGGGATGCGAAAACTGCCATTGTTCAAGATTAAGGTTGAAATGCGGCAATGCAGGATCTCGAGGTCTCCCTCAATGAATCCAGTCATTCAAGTAAACCAGTCGATGGTCAATGGTCAATGGTCAATGAATCAGTCAAGTGAATCAGTCAATGAGTGAAATAGTCAATGAGTCAATGAGTCAGTGGGTCAATAGGTCAGTCCAGTCAGTCCAGTCAGTCCAATCACATTCAGTTCGGTCAGTCCAATACCTTCAGTCCAATCACATTCTTTGGATCCATACAAATATTCTCTAGATCTATAGGAATATTTGTGGGCCTAGATTAAGTGGTCATATTGAAAATGATCATCAGAGCTAAACAGAGCCTCACCGTGAATAGAGTCCAAAGCAGATTCGATCCAAATGAATGAGTGAGGTCAAATCAAGTGAACGAGTCGAACCAGTCGAAATTCGTCTCTAAAATTGAACAATCTCGAGATCTATACCTTGGCCCACTTTTAGAAACTCAAGCCATTGTGGACACCAGAGAAAACTTGGGTGCTCTTTAACTGGTCCCCAGTATATGAAACTTTATTGAGTCTTCAGTGTTCGAAGTCACTTCATCCTGGATTTTTTGTTCTCGATCTTCTGCGTTGTTGTTCTCCGGTTCTGGATCCAATCTGGGCAAGTCTTGGGTGCAGAAAAATTAAGCGTCACGATGGCTTACCACTTGACGTCAGCAATGAAGGGGGATTTTTCGAAGACAAAGCCTAAGCAATCGGCATCTCATCGTTCCTCAGACATCTATCATTGGACGTTGCGGAAAAACTCAGTCATGAGATTCTTAAGACTTTATTCGGAATCTTCTTCTCAGACTTCTTGGCAAACGCCTCACAGAACCGCCATAAGATCCGAGGTAGAAGTGTCGGATTATATCCCAAGAGAAGTCTGACACTATATTTCAACCAGATATGTCAATCATCTATCGGATTCCTCACAATATTCTCGAATCTCTTACCTCACAGACCATCAGTGATAATCAGTCACTAAATCTCAGGACAAATTGTAAATGCCGAAGACCAAAATTGAGGGGACCACTTCCAAGGACCATCGATTAGTAAAATCCAGAATATCCTACCATTAGATCCGAGTTACTTTGACTTCTTGACCATCTATGGAATCCAAAAACGAATTTCAAGGATTTATCGTGTTATAGTTTCCAAAAACAAACTCCAAGGTTTTAGGATCTGTTATAGGTTCCAAAGGCGAACTCCGAAAAGTCCTCTTCAACCTATCTATCAAAGATTGACGATATCTGTCACAAGATTCTGAAGGCGGCCAGTCATAGTCTCGAATGTCTGTCATTAGAGTACTTGACGGTCAAACATAGATGCCGAAAACTGTCGTCAGTAGATTCCACAATCGCCATTCATGGATTTCGGAATACATTTTATGAATTCCTCAGAAGTCGTCTTCGACATATACTTGATGAATCCTCGGCCGTCTATAGCCTCATCAGACACCAGCTTCGGCATCAAGTTCATGACTCCCCGATCGCCATTCATATATTCCTCAGACTTCGTCTTAAGAATCTGCTTGATCATGTTCTATCGCTTTTTAGATTTCTCAGACTTCATGTTCGAAATCAACTGGACCATCTTCTGTCGCCTTCTTGATTTCTCAGACTTTGCCTTCGGAATCTCGGAATCTTGTCTACTTCTTCCTCTTCTTCCGCTTCTCCATCCTTGGTGCACAATCTGGACAATACCAGATCTCATCATCCTTAGGCGGGGAACTGATCCCCACACATGACCAGTGAAACCACTCATACTTACAGTCATCATTATCACAGCCAATCATCTCGCCAAAAGATACCCTCTGACAAAAGCAGTATAGATTGTTATCTGCATCCTCGATCTTATGTTCCCGAACACCATCCGTATAGTCGTCCTCATCCTTGAGCCTCTTGGGCCGTTTGAGAACCGAGTATGTTCGTTTCTTGCGCACTGGGTCCGGTGACAGCCGCACACTCACCGGTTCAGCCGTAGATTCCACCGCGCTTTCGTCCATAGGCGCCAATAAGTCATCCTTCTCCAATTTGGCGATATCCGCCTCGAAATTGTACATGTGCTTGGACACCAAAAAGAGGGCGGTATTCGCCAATAGGATCTTTTCCTTTTGGATCTTCTGCACCAAACGCATATCCTCTTCAATCTTCTGACATAGCGCCTGCTCCTTGGGGTGTTTTGTAAGCGTGCCGTTGGCCTTGATGAACTTGTGGAGCTGCGAGTCTTTGGTCTGGTACCGCTTGCGTGCGTCCAGGAGCTGGGTATCCTTAGCCCGAAGCTCCTCGAAGAGATGCTTGATCTCTAGCGGGAGGTTGGAGAGATCCTGCGTGTACTTGTCGAGGACCGTGGTGGTGTCCATGGTGGCGTTGTGTTTCAGACGTTGTGTTTCAGACGTTGTGTTTCAGAAGCCGCGATGTTTCAGAAGATGCATAATGGGAAGGGAGCACACCCGTACACCCATACACCACACGTACACTACTAGTGCACCATTCGCGTTGATGGTGTAGTGATACTTTACCTTCTGAAACGGCCTGGAACAGAATTGTTGATTCGTATTCTGAAACACCATCCTGTTGAATCTGAAACACCATCCTGTTGAATCTGAAACATCAACCCGTGTACTCGTTTAATCTGAAACACCGCCCAGTTTAATCTGAAACACCACCCAGGCTAATCTGAAACATCATCCTAGTTTAGCTGAAACGTTGATTCTGCCGCCTTGATCTCGCACAAACCAGTGCCTTTGATCTGAAACACCAACTGATCAAACCTGAAACACCCTCCAGTTTAATCTGAAACACAATTTCGAAACACCCTTACCTCTGACCAATACGATATTTGAAACCTGATGAATCTACTTGACTTGACCAAACCAGAAGCGTTGAAGAATGCACTTAAGGATGAGCTGAAGAAGCAAGACTTGTCTGCACTCCTTGCACGTGACCCCCAGTCATTTCTAAAGACTATTGAAGATGTGCCTGGAGCTGCTTCTGCTGTGGTAACTTTAGCAAATCATGAAAACGCCTGTATATTGGCTCTGGTGTGCAGAGAAACCATTTTATCTGCAGGTTCTACCCATCTCCTTTACGTCCAGGTTTTCATGCACTTGACGAAATATAATATTCCCGATGTGGCAAGTACTCTTGTGTCTTTACTCTCCCTGCAATATGCAGAAGAATCGATTCTTTGTTTGGTGCCATGGATGAAAAAAAATGGGGGAGGAGAGATGAGTGCTTGTGTGCAGGACTTGTGTAATAACGACAAGCCTGATTTCCGAGCAATTGCAGCGGCCCTCGAAACTTTCTTGCCGCTTGTACCAGGGCTTGTGTCTGTATACACTTCTAGAGAGTGTAAAAAGATGATGATGGAAAGAGTGTCTTATGTGCAGGACACTCAACTTCTTCTCCGGGTGGTTCTGGCTTCATGTGTTTACGAGGCAGCTCGGAAGTTTAACACAGAGAACTATTTGTCTTTGCTTATACAAGGCGCAAGGGGCATGTCCGAGGAGGCTGATGTTACCGAGATTTCCGAGATCAACGAGATTGCCGAGAACACCGAGGTTAACTCGGACAAGCAGCAGCAGGCTGAGTCACGTGATCTGATTCTGTCGCTCTCCCTCCTATGCATTGTAAAGCTATGGAACTTCTCTGCCGTGGAATCTCAGATCCCCATCTCAGAAATAGAGACCCGGCTCCGAACTCTCTTCCTCAAACCCGTACACCAAGCTCATCAGTACATCATAGAGGCTTTTACCTACCTCCTGCTTGGTCCGAAGTCACGGCAAAAGCTCCGTGCCGACTCCGAATTTACTAACCAGCTTGTGCTAGTGATTGAAACGATGAAGGAGCCCGAAATACTATATGCCGGACTCCTCTTATTTGCCAAACTTACGCAGGCGCCTGAATCTTCTTATACTTCAGGGCTAAAAAGTGCCGTTACAAAGGAGGAGGAGAGTGTGCAAGACATCGAGAAGTTTAACCAGGAATTAATTACGGAGTATAAACTCGTGCAGACTCTATGTGCAGTCCCGATACCGACTCATGACCAAAGTCTTTCTCTGCACCGAGTTGAGGTCCTCTACAACATCATTAAGAGGCAAAAAGTCGATGATTTACGAGAAGCCGTGGTGCAAGGAGCACTTCCCGTTTTACTCAAGTATTTGATTGAGCACGTGACGAAGGAGCACGTGACCGATACCGAAAAGCAGGATAATCTCCAGGATTCCGAGATCAATTACCTTTCTGGAAGCCATTCACTTGCAGCAGCACGTGCACTTGCCACATTAAGTCGTCTGGTGGACCCACGACTTGCATTTTCCAAGTATGACGTCAAAACATGTGTTCCCTTCCTCGTGGAGCTCGTCCGAAACTCGGAAAAAAGTTCTTTTTCTCTCCTTGACAAGCTAGATGGATTATTGGCGCTTACAAACATCTCGTGTATGCCGGAGTCGGATCTTCATGCATTGATCATTGGAAAAATGGATTTTCTCCCCGATTTGTTCCTAGACTCTGTGCCGCAAATCCAAAAAGCCGCCTGGGAACTCGTCAATAATCTTGTGAGTCATCCTAAGATGTTGGCGAAGTTTTTCAACGAGGAAAATGCCCAAAGCAGGAAGAATCTCGAAGTGTTGGTAAAAATGCTCCATCTGCAGGACGCAAGTGTGCAGATAACTATAGCAGGGATCTTGGCCAATAGCACGATGGAGTACGAGCTAGTTTGCCGGGAGCTTTTAAAGCAGCAACAGGTACAACTTCAGCAAATTATAGGTGATATTCTTGTTCACCAGCGGAGTAACGAGGACTTGTTATTGCGTGTGGTGACACTCATGTACAACATGCAGGTTGTTCCGGAAAGCAGTGACTTTTTCAGCCCTTTCAAAAGGGACTTGGGGATTCTTTCTAAAGAAGTGAAAAATCCAGATATCCTTGAAATGGTCAAGGAGATTTTGAACCAGATTTAAGAGGTTCACTAGAAGTTGTCCACACGACCAGAAAAAAAAAACAAGCCCTTAGTCTGACATCAGACTATCAATGGATTTCTTGAGAAATTTTCAAAGGAGCTTCTTATAGCTCTTCATGGTGATGATCTACTTATCTTCGGTAAGAATATTTCCAATATCAACGAGATTAAGACTTTATTGGGAAATACCTTTAAGATGAAAGATCTTGGAATTGCCAAGAAATTCATTGGATTTAACATTCTCATAAAAGAGGATTTTATTAAACTCCATATGGGTGACTACATCGAATCATTCCTAGAGTGTTACGATATGAGAAAATGCAATCCAGTTCTTTTTCCAGCCACAATTGAAAAGTTTGATAGAACTCTTGATGAGGTTGTCGAGCTTTGTGACGAATATGGGTATCGATCTCTATTTGGAAAATTACTCTTAGACTCGATATTATGTTCGTTGTACTGAGGTTCTCCAGATACCTCTCGAGATCTACTACAAAACACTTGGACCATGCAAAACGAGTACTTTTGTACCTTCGTGGAACCTCACATCATGGAATTACTAAACAGGGCCAACACGACAAACAGGACCATCACTTCAAACAGGGCCATCACGACAAACAGGACCATCACGACAAACAGGACCATCACTTCAAACAGGACCATCACTTCAAACAGGGCCATCACGACAAACAGGACCATCACTTCAAGTACTACCATCACGGCAAAGCTGTCTGACCAGTTTCACAATGAATGAGCATTTCTTCCTATACAGTGGGTTCGCTTCTGGTGGTCCAGAGTGATTCAGTGGTGACCTAGTGAGTCAGTCTAAATGGTGGCCTAATGAGCCTATATTCAGAGACTTTCTGACTAACAGGTGGATAAGTGGAAAAGAGAACGATTCAAAACGATTCAAAAAGTGAAACACATCTTGGGCACTCTTGGGAGTAGTGCTCAAAAGCGGACCATCGTGAGAGTCGGTTTCAAGGTGTACATGGTTGGTGTGTATCCAGTAGGAGTGATATGCTTGGTGTGTATCCACTCGAAGTGACATGCTTGGTGTGTATCCAATAGGAGTGATATGCTGGGTGTATTCATTAGAAGTGACTTGAGCGTTCATAAGTTTTCAACCAGACTTCACACCATTGCGGACAAAGAAGATCACATGGGTGCCCAAGCCTCTGCATGGATGGAATTGCAATGGGAACGAAAAAGATACCTTGACGATACACAAGCGTCCAATCAAAGAGCTCGCCGAGTTCTTGGGCTACTTGCTGATGATGTTGGTATGACGTCATTTCTAAAGGCCAAGTAGTACAAGGCATAGGTAATCAGAATTGTTAGATTCCGGTTACGTCAGGTACTTTGTTTAGTATGTTTTTTTGTTGATGATTCCTCAGAAGAAGGAATCTGAACTGCTTTTTTGGTGTTTTCAAGAGAAGGGGTGGCTGGCTGGCTGGGTAGAAGGCTTTATACAATGGACATTGTTAGTGTCGGGCGCATGATACCTCCATAGGTAGATCACTACCTAACATGTTCAATTATGAACACTGATTCTGATATGGTAAGCGATAGGTTGACCGGAATTGACCGGAATTGACCGGAATTGGCCGGAATTGAGGGTCGCGGCCGGAATTGTCCAACTACAAGACCTCCAAAAGTTCAACACGCAAAGATTGTCAACTCAAAAATAGTCATTATGACATCCGGAATTTGAGGAATCCAACAAACCAAGTTTCATCAAAAATCACTCGAAAAAATGGTCGTTTGCGTTGGACCTTTTTCTGCTGAGGTAGCGTGGTGTACGGGTGTTTCTTCGGTTTCGCAACCCCGGTTTACCTCCACAGTTCCGGCCATGCTAATCAACCATACTTAAATGTTCTACCTACGGTGATCTAAGAGATAATCACTACTTATGGTGATCTGAAAGGTAATGGCTACCTATGGTGATCTGAAAGGTAATGACTACCTATGGTTGATCTGATATATTTTTATACCTGATTATAAAATTCAACTCCGGAATTATGTCCACCAAAGGCGGGATTTGTCATAGGTGAAAGATGACTGTTAAAATGTTGTTGTAAAGATAAGTACCAAGTCATCTTTTTTCGTTGATTACTCCTCAAAAAGATGAATCTTACTTGCTTTCTGGTGCTTTCTGTTAAACATAGGAGAAGTGGTGATCCTTATATGCAGGACTGTGTTATCTGCAGTACACTGAATTGGACAATCTTCATAAGGTTTCGAGAAACGCATGAGTACAGACTAGTATTGTTCAGACTAGTATTGTTCAGACTAGTATTGTTCAGACTAGTATTGTTCAGACTAGTATTGTTCAGACTAGTATTGTTCAGACTAGTATTTTTCAGACTAGTATTGTAACTGGGTTTTGACGTCAGAGGTAGTCCGGTTTGACTTTAGACAAGGTATTAATAAGTTCGGTGCAGGAGCAAGGAGTCCAAGGAATCCCAAATATATACAGTGTTTTCAAAACTATTCAAACCAGCGTGACAAAACTATTCAAACCAGGGCGACGAAATGATTCAAACCAACAATTCAAAAAGTTTCGTACCCCTTCGCACAGTCTTTCAAACCAAATGGACAAGTTGTTCCGTCCGTTTTGACCATTGATTGGAACTGCAAGACTTCTGTCCCAAATATAGTACCATACGAGGCAATCGTCCAGATTTAATCGTTCAGATTTAAGATTTCAGAATATTTATTTCTAATAAAAGTTGGTGTGACACATTACGCCATTTGGTTTGAAAGACTATGCGAACGGGTACGAAACATTTTGTTGCGCTGGTTTGAATCGTTTTGTACAGTGTTTCTCAAAATTATTCAAGCCAGCGCAACAAAATGTTTCGTACCCCTTTGCACAATCTTTCAAACCAAATGGACAAGTTGTTGTATACAGGATAACAAGGAAACCAGTTCAGTTCCGTCCGTTTTTTACCCTTGATTGATACTTGATCCTTGATTAATACTGCAAGACTTTTGTCCCAAATGTAGTACATAAGAGGCGATCCTCCAGATTCAAGATTTCAGAATATTGAATTCGAATAAAAGTTGGTGTGAAACATTACGCCATTTGGTTTGAACCATTCTGTCTTCTTGGTTTGAATAATTTTGTCGCGCTGGTTTGAATAGTTTTGAGAAACACTGTAGTGTTGGAACGCGCGACATGTGACTGATGAACTTAAAAGCTGATTTGATACCTCACTGAGAAAGAAGCTCCGTTTCTGAATGGGAGGAGACTCACTGAGTATCCAACCTTCATAGGGAACGGTCAGCATGGGGTTAAAGTCGTTTACCTTTTTGGAAGAACTCCTTAGAAGAGATTTCCTGAGATACTGCAGGGAGTGACATTTCTGTAACAATATGTATTCAATATCTAGTCTGGAGAGAGAAGGTAGAATAAGGTCCTTAGAGAGAAAGAATATGAAATATTCTTTCTTCTCATATATAAAGGAAGAGGTCGTGCAAGTTCCAATAATTAGAGCACAACGGTAAAACTGGGATGTGCGGTTTAGGACAGCAGTCAAGGGAAATGAGGCAGAAAAAGGGCACTTAGGTGTATATACTGCATATGCACCTCATATCACAACAAGAGACCATTACATGTGCGAGCACTACATGTTCATGCCAAGCAATACAGATGAAACATGTTGGGTATTGGTGAAGAAGAGACAAATGTAGAACCAAGGCTCTATGGGATTTCATCTAGCTCTCTAGTTCTCTAGTTCTCTAGTTCTCTAGTTCTCTAGCTCTCTAGTTCTCTAGCTCTCTAGCTCTGAGCATTGTATTGGAGAAGACAATGTGAGAGAGAGATTGACAAAGGAGCGAGACCGTTTGGAAGTTCCCGGGACTAACTATATAAAGCAAGGATCCTGCTCAGTGTTGAGCGGTATCAGAAAGAAGATGGAGATCACGAACTCACTACTTTCCATAGCAATATAGTTATAAGACAGATGACAGAACTGATTACTCAAGTCACTTTCACTTAATTAAGAGATTTATTGCAGTCCAACTATATAACAGTTCCTGCATACCAATTGGTATATGCTAACGTATAACATAGAGGGGATTCTGCTCTAGGTTGAGCGGTATCACCAAAAACCAGAAAGTCACGGATTTCCTACTACAGAATAGTAGCATGAATTATAGACCTGAGAATACCAAGGTCTAACACTTTGAAGAGGAGGAATCAGAGATTTTTTAGTGATTTCAAGAAAAGGCGTGGTTAGTAGCTGGCTGGTAGCTGGATGAATAGAAGGCTGGTACAAGGCTTTATACAATGAAGATTGTTAGTATCAGGCAGAAATGCTTCATAATATCTCAATAACTAGACCACTACCTATGGTAAATCTGACAGTCTTGCATATCCTAGCATACTGAAATCTCTAATGAACACTGTTGAACATACAAGATGTGTTGAACATATAAGTTGTGTTGAACATGCAAGATGTGTTGAACATATAAGATTTGTTGAACATATAAGATGTATTGAACATAAGTTGTATTGAACATACAAGTTGTATTGAACATATAAGATGTATTGAACATAAGTTGTATTGAACATGCAAGATGTATTGAACATAAGTTGTGTTGAACATACAAGATGTGTTGAGCTTTTAATATTCTTAGCCCATAATTTATGCTATTCTTCTGTAGTAGGAAGTCCGTGATATTCTGGTTACTCGTGATACAGCTCAACCAAGAGCGGGATCCCCTCGATATATACCTTTCAACTTGGACTCCTTCCCCCTGCATCGGACTTGTTAATACATTGTCTTAGGTCAAACCTGACTCTTCCTGACAACAAGTCCCGGTGACAAATCTGTCCACTCACGCGTCGTGTCAACACACGGAGTCTATTAGAACTTGTGCAGGACTTTGGGATTTGTAAAACAAAGTTATATCAGTAGTATATTCGAATACTATAATATGCCTTAGAGGGATCCCTGGGGATTCATCTTATTAGGCGAACCTGCTAGTTCTATATACTTCCTTGCTGGTGCGGGTAACCCTTGAGGGATTTCTTGAAACAGCGGGCTTTCAGGATATGAAACATCGCGATGTTTCACATTAGCCCGGAGAAGTCCTCATCAGGAATTCTCCCTGGCGCGGGCATATCACATGCATCTGATTGCATGGAGCCTAGCGCCTAGTATTCAAGTCTCCTTGAATACTAACCTCCACACCATCTCATACTCAATGAGTGGTCTGGTTTGAGCCTTAGCGTAAGCTAGGCCTCATTAGTAGAACCCACCGACACTAAGTACTCAATTCTAGTGCTCGTAGGATTTTTCCTAACAGAGTCAAGGCACTACGTAGTGTGTTGTATACAAGCCAGTGCTATGCTATGTGCAGGATTTTTTTGTGTAGATCCTTTAACGTCAGGTCAGCAACGAAAGTTGCTGCATCAGGAGGTCCATTAATTGACCAGGGTGACACATCCAGAGTATGTATCTTACTATAGATGGAGGAGAGGTGTCAGTGTTCATTGAAGCAATATCCCTACGAGGTCTTTTGGTGGGTCTGGTTATTGGAGGCATCTTGGTATACCTCAGGCAGTTAATGTTCGATTAAAGTAGTAAACAAATAAGATGGGGCATTGCCTCCCTTTTATATTTGGGGAATCTTCCTTCACCAGAACAGCTACCATTGTTCTCTATGAAAAACCTAATGGGTGCTATTTCAAAACATAGGGCTGGAAGCGCGCTCATTGATTGATGTTTTTCAACATTTTGTTGATTTACGAGTGGATAAATATCAGCCGTGCTTCGGTCCCGTCTTAGGTTCGGTCCCGTCTTAGGACTTCGGTCTTGTAAGGTACAACTTACATATCCCTGTATATCAATATATATAGTAAAACATAGTGTTATGTTCTTTAATACATTTATGCCTAACCTCTTATATTCGTTGATGGTTCCTCAAGGGAGGAACCGAGGTGGCTTATATAACTTTGAGAGAAACGTGTTACCGGAAAACTCTCCACCAGAACAATAGAAGGATTGTTTCTGGAATGTTCGAAAGGACCATCACAGCACTTCGTGCATAGATGGCTAAACGCCGTATCACCATTGTAACAATCGAACTGAGAGGCTTCATAATACCTTCATAGGCAGGGTCCTGCCTATGGCGGATCTAACACATAGGTTGAAAAATGTATTATTTTGAAAGATAACAAAAAAGAAAATTTACAGGCCCAAATCGTACATCTCAAAAATCGTACATCTCAAAAATCGTACATCTCCAAAAATCGTACATCACAAAAATCGGAAAAGTAGTATGTGCCGACCAAAAACATAGATTGGGTGCGGATCAGAAAATGAGTGTACAGTGTTTTTCAAAATTATTCAAACCAGCGCCACAAAACTATTCAAACCAGCGTGACAAAATGTTTCAAACCAAGAAGACAGAATGGCTCAAACCAAATGGCGTAATGTTTCACACCAACTTTTATTAAAATTCAATATTCTGAAACCTTAAATCTGGAGGATTTCCTCATATGTACTACATTTGGGACAGGAGTCTTGCATTACCAATCAACCGAACTGGAATTCTTATTACCCTGTACAACAACTTGTCCATTTGGTTTGAAAGACTGTGCGAAAGGGTACGAATTATTTCGTCACGCTGGTTTGAACCATTTTGTCTTGTTGGTTCGAAACATTTTGGCGCGCTAGTTTGAATAGTTTTGAAAAACACTGTACCAAAAAATGAGTGCACCAAAAAATGAGCGTACCAAAAAATGAGTGCACCAAAAAGTGAGCGTACCAGATTTCGCAGCCATTTTGTGACAAACTGCGAACTATATAAACTTGAGCTTTCGCCCATATTTCCCATTCCCCACCACTTCTTCTCCACACAAAAAAACAGAAACAACAAAAGCAGAAAAAACCAAAGATCTAAAAAAAGACCTTATATCAAAAAACCCAACAACAAAAAAAACTCTTCCTTCACCAAAATGCATCTCCTCTTTCTATTCCTCTTCTTACTTCTTCTTCCTGGACTTACTGGGCTTGGAGCCACAATCTCGCTTCTCATAAATTACCTAAACTCAGGACCCACAAGTCCCAAGAACGAAGAAAGAAACGATACGGAGAATGAGGAAATAAAGAAGCAGAAAAAGAGACCGAAGAAGCAGAAAAAGAGAACCAAGAAAAAGCAGAAAGAACATTTCTTACTGACTACTCCGAAACAGACTCGAGGAAAAGGGGGACTAACATTTCAAGGATGTTTACAAGGCCCTCGACACTTTGGGTCTCAGAAAGTAGGAAAGGCAAGATAGAACATACTTATAGTATACCTCTTGCATCCAGGAGTTACTTCATATGAATATGAACCCTGAGAGACAACAACACTCGGACTCATTGAGACGATTGATAAATAGCTAATAAAAAAGAATTGCAGATGGTATTAATTAGAGACACGGTAGCCAGGGAACTATTGATGGCATTATGAAGTTTATTTTGTGATTCACAATGGACATAAAACGGTTAGCCACGATATATACTAGGCCACAATGTACTACAGTACACAGTACTACACTACTACACTACTACAGTAGTCAGTACTACAGTAGTCAGTGCTACAGTACCACACTACACAGTACACACTACAAACTACACACTACGTACTACAACGGTACTACACTACCACAGTACACAGTACACAGTACTACAATACTATAGTGACAACAGACAACAGACAACAGAAAACAGACAACAGACAACAGACAAGAGACAGCAGTAAATGGTCAATGGTCAATGGTCAATGATCAATGGTCAATGATCAATGGTCAATGGTCAATGGTCAATGGTAAGTGGTCAATGGTAAGTGGTCAATTGTAAATTGTGGTTGGCAAATAGGAAATGGGAAATGGTGTATGACAATTGGGGAATGGGAAATGAGGTTGGTACTGATGAAGGAGAAGGATCAGAATCCGAAGGGACTGTCTGCAGTTGCAGCCTGCAAATTGACCCTTTTACCCGTTGGCTGGTTTTACAAGGCAGGGCCGTTTCCAAAGCCTAGACCCATAGGTTGAGAAACTAAGGCTGGTTACCAAACCCTTCAAATTGCTGTTGCCTAAATTACAGTAGTCAGTGCTACACTACTACAGTACACAGTACTACAATTGTCAGTACTACACTACTACAGTACACAGTACTACAATTTGTAAAGACTTTAACTCCAGCTCAGCTATGCGTGCTGGGGAATCAGGTGGCCCGTAGAGTAACCATGGTGTAATGTCCAGAGATCCCTTCTGTTTAGAGGTCAAGGATCTCATTGCCTCATCAAGGTAAGTAAACACTTTAGGGGAAGTGTTTACTTCAGACATAGGAGGAGTCTCAGAGTCAGTACGAGGACTTCTGGTGGGTCTGGATCTAGGAGGCATCTTGGTATGGCTCCCTAGTCAGTGATGTTCGATTAAGTTAACTAATGAAGGGTGTAGCGAAGGCCTCTTTATATATGTGGGAGAGTTGGCCTTCACTTATCCTCGGTTGTTCTAAACAACTGAAACATGTGAAAATAGTCACGCAGTGCCCTGCAAGCCCAGAGCGCCGTGCGCGCTCTTAATCGGTGCTATTTTCCAACACAATTGTCAGTACTACACTACTACATTACCACAGTAATACAGTACACAGTACTACTCTACTACACTACTACAGTCCTACAATACCACAGTACTACAATACCACAGTACATAATACCACAGTACACAATACTACAGTACACAATACTACAGCATGTTGAAAAACGGTAACAAGGTGAACGCATTCAGTATCCCCAATGGCTTGCAGGGATAGCAAGGCAACAAGCACTTGTTCTTCATATGTACCTATTCTTCATATACCTGTTCCTCATGTGCACGTGTTCTTCATATACCTGTTCTTCATTTACACCTGTTCTTCATATGAACCTGTGGTTACTACAACCGCCTGGTGCCGTGAAGGTAGAGCTCCCATACATAAGGGAATCTGGACCACATCCATCTTTTAAGTAACTCAATCAAATATCATCTGTCTGGGGCATATTATCTGTCTGGGGCAAGATGTCTCCAAAGACCAGACCCACCATACTTCAATGGACACTGACAACTCTACATCTTCTTCCTCTCTTGAAGTGAACACTCATAAAGTGTTTAAATACCTTGAAGAGACTATGAGGACAGTGTCCCTCAGTAACTATCCACTGGACATCACACCATGGTTAATCTATGGTACAGAGTTTCAGAGTCCTATATGAGTTTCAGAGTACTATATAAGTTTCAGACTCCTATATGAGTTTCAGAGTCCAAAGATAAGTATCAGAGATATAAGGAAATCTTAATCATATCCATCTTTTGAATAACTCAACCAAAATATCATCTGCCTGAAGTATACCAAGATTCCCCCAAGAGCCAGACCCATCAAAAGACCTCATACTGATAATATTTCATTGGACACTGATAATCCTGCATCTACTCCTTCTACTCCTCCATGTAGTAAACACTACTCCTGAAGTGTTTACATATCTTGATGACACCATAAGAATTATTTTATCTTGACGAGACTATGAGGCCAGTGACCTTTAGTCACGGTTCACTGGACATCACACCATGGTTAATCTATGGTTCACCAGGTGAGGTAACTATAGTTGCGAAAGATGCGTTATCTAATCTACACAGTATGGAGCTAGTTAAGAATAGAGAAGTGTAGAGGTAGTGTAGAATAGAAAAGTGTAGAAATAGTGTAGAATAGAGAGGGTGACAATGAGAGTAGAGAGTAGAGAGTGAGAGTGAGAGTGAGAGTGAGAGTGAGAGTGAGAGTGTTAGATCCCCCATAAGCAGGAAGGTATTATGAAGCCTCTCAGTCCGGTTGTTACAATGGACACTGCAAACATCGTGTCACAACCATCGGCCATCGTAGCATTTCGTGCATCGATGGTCCTTTCGAAAATTCTGAAACAATACTTCCATTGTTCTGGTGGAGAGTCTTTCGGTGCAACGTTTCTCTCAAAGCTATATAAACCGCTTCGGTTCCTCTCATTGAGGAACCATCAACGAATATAAGAAGTTAGGCCTAAATGTATTAAAGAACATAACAACTATACTACTATACTACTATACTACTATACTGTTAGACTTGAGATTTACCGAATCTCGATACAGGACATCCGGACGATCAGATAGGCATGTCAAAGATTTAATCAACATCAACTGTATGCAAGAAGGCTACAGCGATGACAGTGTGCAAGAAGTATAATGCTATCCGGTAAGGATAAGAAAGCAAGCAGCTCAATAAAGCAAGCAGAACCAGATAGAAGCACGTGAGTAGTTGGCCCAAAAGTTGCCCGAAAACTGGACGTTCAACGGCCAACAGAAAAGCCCCGTTTTTGAAAGAACAAGAACTCGTTATTAAAGTGGAAAAATACCTTCACCAGATGTTTTAAAAATTTTAAGCTTCGCATAACTGGCCGGACGGTGGCCATGGAAGTTGGAATCCGCTAAGGAGTGTGTAATAACTCACCGGCCGAATGAACTAGCCCTGAAAATGGATGGCGCTAAACGTGATACTTATACTTTACCACTTTTTTCTTTAAAAAGTGAGTAGGCAGGCGTGGAAGTGGTGTAGAAGCTTGGTTGTGAAATCGAGTGGAACCGCCTCTAGTGCAGATCTTGGTCCTCTAGTGCAGATCTTGGTGGTAGTAGCAAATATTCAAATGGGAATTTTAAAGACTGAATTGGGGAAAGGTTCCATGTCAACAGTAAATGAACATGGGTAAGTCGATCCCATTGTTTAAGACATTTATACGACTTTAAGAGATAAGCTATATTAAACGCCTGATAAAACAATAATCACTTACACTAACTGAATGGGTGAGTTCCTACTATTAGCAGTAGCCGTCAGAACATATTCAAATATCTTAGATAACCTTTTAGGCATCGTTCCTGTAAACGATCTACAACATTGACAAGCCGTTAAAAGCTTAGACCCTTTGCGAATACAGGTTAACGCCCCGGGTCGCATAATAATTCTAACATATACTACTATAATATCATGTACTACTATACTACACTACTGTACTATACTACTGTACTATACTACTGTACTATACTACTGTACTATACTACTGTACTATACTACTGTACTATACTACTGTACTATGCTACTGTACTATACTACTGTACTATACTACTGTACTATACTACTGTTAGATCCACCATGGACAGGGCCCTGTCTATGAAGGTATTATGAAGCCTCTCAGTCCGATTGTTACAATGGACAATGCAAATGCCGGGTCACGACCATTGTTGTATGAAGTACTATGATGGGCGTGATACTGAGTTTGCAGCCATCATAGTGGGTTTACAATGGTCATCATAGTGGGTTTACAATCATCATAGTGGGTTTAAAATGGTCATCATAGTGGAGTCTGCAATGGCCATCATTGTACCATGTACTATGATGGCTACCATTTTTCTGGTGGAGAATTTTTCGGAGCCATCAACGAACAAAGATTTAGTTAGGAATACAACAAATACTGTTAGAATCTTGTTGTTACGTCAGGTCCTCTGTTGTCTTTGTTGGTTGATGGTTTTCCAGAGGAAGAAATCAAGCTACTCAAGTATTTGACAATGACGTTTCCTAATCAACGGGTTGTTGGTCTGTGCTTGGCTTCTCAATAATTGCCATGGACGAAAATTGTACAGAATACCATACTGTATTATTTACGTCTTCTGACATACAGTTTTTTTCAAAATGATTCAAACCAGTGCGACAAAATGTTTCGTACCACAGTAGCAAAATGTCTTAAACTGACAAAATTAGGGGGGGGGGGGGGGG